>OY754964.1:16408770-16631697 GCA_963576475.1 Molanna angustata
ATTAACACGCACCCAATAACACGTTGCCACATTCTGGAGACTTACGATATTAATCGTCTCACAGATCCAGACTGAAAACACAATAATAAACTGTGTCTCCACCGGGAATCGAACCCGGGACCTTTGGATCACTAGCCACTTGCGCCGGTTGCAAGGAAGTGTTTATAATTATTATTATTATAAGGGTTGTTTTGTTCTCAAATAAAACATGTTGTAAAAAAATATATATATTTTATTGTATATTTTATAAATTGCTTATTTATTTATTTATTTCTCATACGGCATGTATTGCCTTTTACAAACATACATTAAAATATACATAGGTACTGAGAATAAAACATAGAGACTAACAACAATAATACATTAAGTAAAAGGAAACAAAAAAAACATTGAGTAATTATTCAGTTTGAGGGAAGCAAGCTGTAAGTTTGGCTCCAGCAGCAATTAGCGAAACAACTTCGCCTTCGATCTGAAAAGAATCAATTTCCAAAATTTAATAAAAAAATATATTTTCAATTAACATTTCAATATACCATTTTTAACATTTTGAATCACAGCAGTCGACAGTGAAAACATTTTTGTATATAAAGTATTGTATAATATTAATTAATAACTGTAAAACAGTTGAAGAAATTAAACATTTGTAGTAAAAATACTAAAATTGCTAAAAAATACAGTATCATACATTTTATAATTCAATTGAAGGTACACATAAATTGATTTATAAGAAAATTTATTTATTGTAATGAAAAATTTAATAAATTTTAGAATGAATTACTTTTATAATACAGATAAAATACTTAATTTGAAAAAAAAATCATGAGGAATATTCATTAATAATTAATATGATTTTTTATGTTTCAATTTCTTAGTTATAAAATTAACTGTATTTGGATTAAAAAATTAAAACTGGATTATAATAGGATTATAATATGTTTGGTAGATTAACCTTAAAATAATGACAAACAGTTTTTGATAAGAAAATTTAATATTATTAAAAAAATATTTGAATAAATAAATTAAAGTATAATGTAATGATGTGAAAATATCATTTTCATTTATTTTTAAGACGGTTATAATAATTATTTTTAATGATCAAATAAACTTACGGCAACGGCAATTCGTGAGACGTCCTTGATGATATCACCAACGACAGTGGTCATGCACTTTGCTTGTTGAAGATGGTCGATCAAAGATGGATTGTCTCCTCCAATAGCTAGACAGTCCTGGATCCTTCCTTCGTAGCTTGAAACTAATCCTGTCACTTCTTCAACGGTGGCCTTGATCCCAGCAATGCTTCCCTGGAAAAATATGATTCGTATATAATGATACATTTTTCAAAAGATTCAAGCATATTACATTCGTTTGGATATATCATAACTCAAATAATGCAATGTATTTTTTGACATTTTTGACCTTTGTAAACTATCATAATTATTTTTTTTCAAGAAAAAACATTCAAAGGATCATTTATTGATGGTATATTGAAATTCAGATTACGTTATTAAAAAAAAATAAAAATATGTTTCGTGTGAGTTCTTAACATGTGTTTTGATTTACTGATTAAGTTTGTCGATGAACAACTCTTGGTAAAACTCTTAGTATAAACTATCGCTTGTGATCTGCACTTTGACGATTTTCTTCGACAGATCGAAATTGTGCTTTTAAATATTTACATAAATAATGGTTGTTTTAATTTCAATTCAAGAGTTTTAATTTAATTTTTTATAGAGTTGTATATTATAAATAAGTTGTGAGGATTATAAAAAAAGTATCTACCATCAAAGCTGGAATGGCTTTCTCTAAGCAAGCCTTCAATGCCAGAGCATCATCAATGACTCCCTTGTCAATATCCTTAGACATCACTGGAGCTTTGGCGGACTGAAAATGAAAAGATAATTAATTAATAAATTCGTAAAAATCAAAAGAAAACAATATTTAAAGTCGAAACATAATCCTAGGAGACTACTTAATCCTCTTCAATCCCAAACACAAACTTCTAGCTTAATTTAGGAAAAGAAACATATTATTAATGTAGTGCCTTTTAGGTGAGACGAAACTGGTGTGTGGGTATACACAGATGTGTTGTGCTCCCTTTTATAAGGCAATGCACACCCGCACACCTTTCGCTGGTTACCCCACATTGTGGGATATGCCGTGATGGTATGAATGAATGAACATATTATTTTAAAAACATGTATTATTGTATGAAATTCTAAAATCTATATTATATTCAAATATAAAAATAAAAGACATTCACATTTTATTTAAAGGAATGGATGCCTTGAACGTAGATAAATAATATGAGTTAAATTTCTGAATGAATGACTCATTTCGATAAGTTGAGGAATTGAAAAATCGCGGTTATAACAGAGTATTATAATTTCGGTTATATAAGGAATTAATGTAGGTTTGTTATCATTTATAATTTAATTAATAATTATTTTTATTGTTTTATTAAAAAAGATATATTATAAATAACTTACCGAAGAAGCCACAAGGGCAAGGGTGAAAAATACCATCAAACCTTTCATTTTTGATTTTTGATTGCTTTTCTGAAACCTCAAAACACAAATCAATTGAATTTTAATTTACATCACTTTATATAGATTTAAACAAACCTTATCAAAATGATAAAATAAGTAGAGTTCATGGTATTTAGGTACCTACTATTATTGACATCGTCTTCGTTTTTACGTCAAACGAAGATTTTTATCGAAATCAACTTTATTTACTACTTAAGTATATTATGTATTAATTAATATCTGTTTCTATAGATAAAACATATCTACATATTACAACAATAGATGAAGATTAGTGAAAAATTAATTCTATTAAAAAACATTTGTAATTATCGAAAAAAATAGCAATGATTTAGGTACTATTTTGCATTTTTAGTGACAACATAAACAATGAACTATCATTAAGTTTTTGTGGTTTTATTAATTTATTTTGAAAATATTTGTTTCTTATGTTTGTCGTCCTTCACGATATAAAAGATTGATGATGAGATATCTTTATTTTTGTTTTAGCAATAATCCAACTGTCGATTTGTTCAGGAGAACTTTGTTCTCTTAACATATCGACAATGTATCAAGCCAGAATACGCGAGAATTGTATGGAGAGGTCTACTTTTTTCACGGCTTTTCCAACTTTGAAGTCAAAAAACACCAACTTAGAGGCTTCGCAGCATATATGTTCCATAGACGGATTTACTCAGAATTCGGAGTAGAACATTTCGTGTGTCTGTGTGTGTGTGTGTGTGTGTGTGTGTGTGTGTGTGTCTGTGTGTCTGTGTGTCTGTGTGTGTGTCCGTCCCCCCCTTATAACTTTTGATCCGCTCAATTTACAGAGCCTAAAATTTCAGAATATATAAACAGTTACAGGCCTACAAAACTTTTATACTCGGAATTTTGAATTTTTGTTTCAGTCAGGGGTTATCAACTTTTGAATTTTTATTATTAACATATTAACATTTTTTATTAAGAAAAGTTTTTTTTTTATGATAAATTTATGAGTTTAACTGCCTATATTTCCATTTTTTTTTAAAATATCGAAAAAAGCTGAAACACCCCAACTAGATAATTTAATTTTATATAAAAAATATTAACCTTGTAGCAGTACATCTCAAATTTTTTTTAACAATTTTTATAAAAATTGAATTTAGTGACGACATCGCTTCATACAATTTGTATGGTAGTCACCTATACACAATATCAAAGAAGACTTAATAGTTTGATACTTCATGTCTAAACATAAAATATACATATACCATCATGCTGTTTTCATATTCCGGGTAGGAAAAAAAGACTGACCTCCATACTATCCTATCTTGACAACCTAGGTACATGTGTTGTATAGAAAACTAAATATCATAAAATAATAAATAATTTGTATTTATGGGTTTGGTACTTATTCTTCAACTATACATACTATCGCTGTCGACAGTTGGATCCCATGTGTTACATGCAACTAGTAAATAATCATAGGAACTAAAATGTATGGAAATTCCTTGTAACAATATCATGTTCACGGTTCATTTCTACATTAAGAGAAAATGAAAATAAAATCTTAATAACCAGAATTCATTTTAGAAAAATCAAATATATTTTAGATTTATTCAATGGAATTCTGGTTTTTCTGTCAAAACTTTTTTCTCGGTGCAATGACTTATGAGAGACTATACTTCGTAAGTTATGCAATTTTTTGTGTTTGTGTTTACGTATTAGCAGTTTTTTGTGTTTGTGTTTACGTATAACTGTTTGCGTTGCTAAACTGTGTGCATTTGGAGGACACGTACCTTGAATTGAACACGAGTTTTTAAGTGCATTAACACAACAAACTAGTGCCTAATTCGAGGCAGTACTTGCCTCCTAATAAACACGGAAAGGTAAATACACCACCCGGATGCTACTAGTGCTTGCTACCACTGTGTCTTGGTGCGTGCATGTCGCTCCTCACCATATATGTGTAGCACCTATCATGGGACATGACAGTAGGTGCACGTTGTCCTGTCTGGCGACAATCTTGCAGTTATACTTTATTATATACAAAAATAATCCATTGTCAATTATTAATAATAAATTAATTTATGAATAAAAATATTTGATGAAATTACGATCGTTGGAATATAAATAAAATATTTTTGTGCGTATTTCATTATTTTATTATTTAAGGTAAAACAAATAATAGGTACATCAATTTTGAAAGTAATATAAAATACATTTTAATAATCAAAAATACATTTTCATAACAGTCCAGCACATATGATTAGGAATAATTTTATTCAGGATGAAAAAAAAATATCATAATTTATTAATTTATTTTCATTTACTATTTTGCTTAATTTATATTTTTATATTATTTTGACGCAGGAGATAATACTATTTCCAACTACTATTAGCTCAGCCATATTGCCCTGGAGCTGAAAGAAATTTTTTTTTTTATAATATAGAGCTTTGTCATTTGAGTTGACACCATTATATAAGGCATTGTTCTTCATTTAAATAAGTAGATTACATTTAAATAATGATCATGTAAGTAAGAATTTATATATTGAATTAAATTTAATTAAACCCTTTTGATTTTATATGTTTCGGTATGTTAATTTACACGATCTTGAGCGCATATACCGCGCTTTATTTCATTTAAACATGTCCAAATTTTCGCTTTTTTATACCTTGTTTGAGTATAAAGTATTAGATACTTACAATTATTGCTATAGCAGCAACTTCTTTGACCAAGCCCCCAATAACACCAACCAAACATGATGCTTGTTGTAGTTGATCTATTATATTTGGATGATCTCCACCAATAGACAAGCAATTTTTCGTATTAATTTTGGCTGTTTCGATCGCTTCTATAATTCTCTGCACTGTCAACGTGAGGTTATCGATGCTATTCTGCAATATAAATTATTTATGAGTCAATGAGTCAATTGCCAAATCCTGCCAATACATTTTGTTTCTCGGCAGATAAGAAGTATGAAATTAATAAGTATATAAATTTTAAAACAACAAAAAATCAAACTAAGTATGTCGTTGTTTTTTTTATAGTTTCGTCTTTAATATTTACTTCTGTTAGCAAAAATTGAACAAAAAAATCACCAATCAGAAAATATGGCTTCAAATATGAAAATAAAAGAAAACATTTTAAAAATTCATTGATGGTATGAATATATAAACGATACTTAAAAAATCTATTTATATCCTTTATTTAAATGTATTTTATAATATACACAAATGAACCTAGAAAAAATATATGTATGGTAAAACAACATTTATTATGTTAATAAGTTCATTGATTGAATTAAACAAAATATGTCACCAACCTGAAAATCGGGAAGAACTCTTTCCAAACACTCCTTGATAGCCATAGCATCTTCGATCAAACCTTTATCTAAATCTTTTGAGACCAAAGGAGATTTAGCAGACTAGAACAAAAACAATACAAACACAAGCATAAAATATTGAACAGTTTTCATTAAAAAAAAAAAAACTTTTTTATTTTACAAATATTTTTGTTGAATCGATAAATCAATTAAAAACAAAGTGAGAATCTACAAAGCATGCGTAAGACCAGTGATGACATATAGTATAGAGGCACGAGCAGACACAGTCAGAAGCAAACAAATGTTGAGGACTTCAGAAATGAGGACATTGAGAGCTATTGCAGGCGAAACCCTGAGAGACCGAGTGAGGAACTCCAGAATAAGGGAACTATGTGAGGTTGACGATATCATCAGATGGAGTAGGCAGCGGAGGAGGGACTGGTATGGTCATGCCCAAAGGATGGACAGCACCAGACTTCCTGATATCGTGCTTCACAATCAGCCTCACGGAACCCACCCTCGCGGTAGACCGCCAAAAAGATGGAGGGATAGCTGGGGGTCCACCTCGCAGGAAGAGCAGGCCTCTTAAAAAACAGACCTGAAGGTCTATTCAAAAGGAGAAGAAGAAGAAGAAGATAAATCAATAGGGGATAAAACTCGTAAAAAAATGTCAACAACGCTCTGCCATAAGTAATATATAAATATTCCACGATTTGTACTTTTTCTTTTAGGTTAAAAAAATGCCTATTAGCTGGCTATTAGTTTCTATTGACTAACTACAGACGACCGTATATCAGTAAACAATTGATACCTAATAATTTTCCTACAAATAACTTCAATTATGTATATTTTAATAAATAATTGTCGATGACTTTTTTCATTTTAAGTGTGTTACTTTTTTTTTAAATTTATTAATCGAATGAATTAAAATGTACATATGAATAACAATAAACAAGGTAAACAAGTTCCATGATATATTTCATAATAACCCTCTTCAATTGAGACAAAATCTCGTGTAAAAAAAGGAGAGAATCTATTTTGTAATGTTACATTCACCAAACATACTTAAAGTTTATTTATTTATTTATTACTTCTCGGGCAACTAACAGGTACTATGTCAAATATTAATTTAATACGCATCCAATAACAAGTTGCCACATTCTGGAGACTATCGATATTAATCGTCTCCCAGATCCAGATTGAAAACACAATTAAAAACTGTGTCTCCCCCGGGAATACAACCCGGGACCTTTGGACCGGCAGTCAGATACCAACCCAGCTGAGCCATGAAGACTGACATGAATAATTAATTAGTCATAATTATTAAATAAAATGTAAATAATGACACATACCACAGATGCCGCTAGGGCGACTGTTAGAAGTATAAAAACACCCTTCATTTTACTATTTCTTGTTGCACTTTAGGTCTAACAAACCAGACATAATAGTGTATTGTTAGTTTCAATTATTTATATAGACGTGAAATGCTTTATCTTCTGATAAATCCCTAATTATCCACTTAAGAATGTTGATATCAACAAAAAACATTTGACAACTTTAACCTTTTTGTCATATCATGTGTTTACGCAACTTTATTTTAATATTTATAGACATTTTATTCAATAATAGTTTTTTTTTTTCATTTATATAGTCAATATTCGATACAAATATTCTACTATCCAGAGTGGTAAGAGATTTCAATACGACAATATGTTTATTTGCATCAACATACTAATCTTAAAATCTTCTATCGGGTTCTTTTCTTTTGTGAACTCAAATATCTTTGCGAAAAATCACATTTTATATTATTACCTCATCTTCACCTAAAATACAACAAATTCATCTATTCAGAGTGTTTATTCTTTGATCCCATTGAATTTTTTTATCCCATACGAAGACGTTATTGGCCACTTCGATTATAAGTTTTTTTGATTCTATATTTTTTGAGATGTGATATATTTTACTGAGATCATAATATTTAAGTTAATATTTTTTTACAAAAAGTCATTTTTGATATCTCAATGTTTGTAAGTTACATATGGGGAATATTTTCTTACCTACCTTCTTCTTTTGCCTACATGCTCATTAATGTTCATTCAAGAGAAACGAACAAGATAATATTATTGAATTAATATTAATTATATGTTTTTCTGAATGTATGTATATGTAGACCGATCATTTATCTCGGTAAAGGACTGAGCACAAGAAACATTTTATTTTCTTAGAAACACACTTACTTTTTCATTCTGTATTTTTTATTCATATTTGTTTCATAGATATACTTATTCATGATCTAATTGATTTATTTTCTTGTTATGAAAGTCAGCATTTGTACTAGTTAATTATTATCTAACATACTTTATATCCTAGGGATATAAAGTATGTTATCCCTATCATACTTTATATGATAGGGATCTCATTAAATATGCATAATTGGTGAACGTTGCGCAAGCGCATAAAGTGATCACGTAAACCAGCCGATGACAGGTCGTAAGCCCTGTAGGTGCCTTGATTTCCCGGTTCTCCTACAGTAAATATTCCAACTTCGTCTCTATTGAGATAATTAAAAATCTGTTAAAAATGCTTTATATCCTTTATCTTGAACAGTTAAATATACATATATCTATAAATGTTTTTTGAGATTTTTTTAATAATGAACATGTCCTTGTAACAAGTACATATATATTTTCATAAATCCCCTAAACAAATCATAAATTCTTGTGCTATAGGTGAACGAACTCGGTCGTGGCAGGATTCGAACTCGCCACCACTGGATTACTAACCCAGCGCGCTTACCACCACCCATCTGAATTATTACTTATCATTTTTAGTAAATGTTTACCTTCTCGGAAACAATACAATATTTCAAAATAAATAGTGCTTAAATTATTTTATTATTCTGATGTTTTCTTGATATACCTACTATGGCGTCTTTGAGAATTAAATTAATAATGTTCATTTAAAAATGTAATTTTCCTACTACCTATGTACGTATTTGCTGAATAAGAGTTTGAAAGGATAGGAAAGTAAGGAACATAATAATCTGAAATTACTTAATTTTTGATAAATAATGTTTATTTTACTAGATTTTCCTGAAAAAAAATTATGGCTTCGAGACATGCAGTTTTTAATTTAGTTTTTTTTAATATGTTGTATCTATTACAAATCTGAATTCAGTAAGTAATCAATTATTGTCCTTAAAAGCATTCAACAAGTTGAGTTCCAAATTGAATCATTTCAACAACTGTACCCTCGATCTAAAAAAATCCAAACATATTTTTTATTGCACGGAAGAAAAAAATCTATCAAAATGCATGAGCAGGTATGCAGACATAGGCAAAAATGATAAATAATGATAAATCAATAAAAAAATTCATGGTATTTATGTAAAAAATATAAAAATATATTTACTTTATGAAATTACCAATACATAATTTATGTTGGCAAAAAAATCGTGATATCTATTTAGACATCCATAAAATATTTACATAATATAATTAAAATCAAAATACACATAACATATTATTTCTTTAATACAACATTTTATTTTCTTTTTCACTAAATTTATTATTAAACAATGTTGATTGGTTTTAATGTACAAATGACTACAAAAAATAATTTGAAGTATTAAAAATATTATAATATAATAGGATAAAACGAAGATTATGTATCAATTGTTGTCTTTGTTTATTATTTGTTTTATCTTCACATAATTTGAATGCACTCAAATATTAATTTTATTTCATGTTTGGTACTGTGAAAAATAATTAAAATGTTCAACAAGAAATAATTTTGTTTTTGTATAATGAGAGATCTTTTTTATTTAGATACTAACTCTTTATCCCAATATAAATTTAAATGAATTTGTTCCTAATGATTTCGGTTATAATAAAATATGCCATTTGTCGAAGTCGATTTTTTATACACATTTTCTATTAGTGATTTGAAATAGAATTTACTTACATTAACAGCAATGCTTGCGATATCTTTGACCATATCACCAATAACATTGATCATACAAGTTGCCTGATGAAGTTGATCAACCCAAGATGGGTCACTTCCTCCAATAGAAAGGCAATTTTCCACTTTTACTTTGTTGACTTCAATCAATTCAATTACATTTTGCACTGTTCCCATGAGTTTGTCGATAGATTGCTGGAAAAATATAATATAATGTCTTTAGTCAATATGTTGTTTCCAATACTAACATGACGTCATACACTAAAAGTTTTCTTCGTGTTGAAATGAAGAAAAAAGAAATATTTCACGTCAGTCCGTAGATTGATTATATACATACTGCCAATATAATACTTATACAATATGTCATACGCAATTGTTTATATCTAAAGTAATAAAGCAATGATATTGTTAGTGCGTGTGTATGTCTTACGCCTCCTGCAAAAACGGAATTGATTGAGGATGTTATTTGGGTCCATGTACCCTAAGTAATATACCATATAACCAAAGTAATGTCACGCTCAAAAAATGTGATTAAAATGTAGATAGATTAAATATATTTCAACTGTCAAATAATTAATAGTAAAATCTTCAATATGAAACCTGTAAAAAAAGTGCGCCAAATACGCATTTGAATGAAAAATTTGAATGAAAAACATTATTTTTTGTGTCGAAATATTGTTTTTTATGAAGTATTATTTTAAATGAAGTATTTTAGACATAAGTACAACGCCGCCCATTTTGAAATTTTTGTTTTTTTTTTTAAATTCCATATTGACGAAAAATAAGATTTTGAAAAAAACCTTTGAAAAAAAAAGAATTTATGTAATAATAAAATGATACGCGAGACATGTATGGCAGTTTTGAGATATGCATTGTAAAAGTCTGTTAATTAATTAATAGGTTTACATGCATAAAAAAACGCATAATTTTTCATACATACATATTGGATTATTTGTTGGTCCAATCCAAATTAGGTACCTAGGTAGGTACCTGTCGTATCGGGTAACTTAACAATAAAATAATAACATCCTATCGGGAAATTCTCAAATAAATTTAATTCGAGTTTTTAATACGAGGACCCGGAAAGGTTTCATTTGTTTTGTTATTATCTAATAATAACAAAACAGATTAATTAAAAATAATGTGCCTATTTGGAATTCATTCAACAATTCAGCGGGGTGTTCACAAAAAATGATAGCAGGTGGAAGCGGAAATTTTAAACACTTAACTCTTGATCATGCTTTTATTTGTTCAATCAAATTTTAAACCATTTTTCATCAACCAATAATCAAACAGTTGTCATCGGCAACACACAAATTCTGAAAGCTCTAACTGATCGGGAAAGTACATAGTTTAAATCGATTACAAAATTCCAGTTAAAGTGGACCAGACAGGTGAAGTTAAAGTGTGTAAAAAAGAACTGTTAATGATATTTGATAAAATCTCTAAAACGAAATAGCTTTTAACACTTGGTGATGTGAAATATATCAAAAAATGCGATGATAATGTATGATGTTGCTCTTTAAAGAGGCATAATTTTATAATTATAATAAACACTTCCTTGTACCATGCGCAAGTTTCGTGTTTATTGCCATACGGCAATTCTTTCCAACTCATCAGTGTTTCCAGCCCATAGAAGCAATATTAGCGTGAGACATTCTTATTCTTCTTGTTCTTTCATTAGGCTCAGGGCCTGTTTTATGCTGCATTTTCAGCCTCCTGTGATGTGGACTGCCAACTATCTCCCCATATTTTTGGCGGGCGTCCTCGTGGGCGAGAGCCTTCCGGTACGCTGTCTTTGGGATCCTATCTTCGGACGTGCGGTTGACGTGTTAGTTCCAGTACCTTCTCCTTTGGCGACCCCATCTTACGATGTCCTCAGCTTCGCAGATCGTGAAAAATTAATTTCATCAAATTCTCCTCTTGTGGGGACAGAACCCAGAGAGACGGCAAATAAACTTAACGACTTTCCAACTGTGGTACGGCGGTCGGTGTTTTTTAATTTAATTTATTTATAAAAAAGGATTAAGTATTTATAAATGTCTAGGATTTTAATCAAAGATATTTGGGTCGTGAGTATTTGAAATGAATTTAAAATATTTTTTACGAAGTATAATTAAGTATTTCTGAATATTAACAAACCTGGAAAGCAGGAAGAACCTTCTCCAAGCATGCCTTTAGTGCTAAAGCATCATCCACGAAATCCTTTTCAAACTCTTTCAGAGCGACATCAGATTTAGATGCTGACTGAAAATAAAACATAAATTTATAATATTAAAATTATTACTGGTTGCCTACCTGATTTGTTCAAAATAAGTCAAATATATCGCATTTTGATGAATATAATTGAAATGTTTAACTATTTATTATTAAATAATAATTAAATGAAAATATAAAATAATTTTAATATTCAACTATGGTAATTTAAAATATCCAAGAAGAGAATTTACTTGATGATAATTAGACAATAAATGAGAGTATTTTATCAAGTAATAAAAACGGTTTGTTAATAGGTCATAATTGTCACAATTATTTGCAAATTTTGATTTATTTTTTAAAATTTAAATTAAAAACTTACTGATGATGCCACGAGGGCCAAAGTGAAGAAAATCATTAATCCTTTCATTGTGCGTTGTATGTTATTACTGAATACACAAAACAATTGAAAAAAAATCTTTACACTTTATATATAATTTGATTTTATCAATTTGATAACGTAGGTACATAAAATGTGAAGTAATGGTTATCTGGCAGTTCTTAAAATATTTATTTTTGCTAACTGGACACTGAGATAACGAAGAATGATCCCTTGATTTCAAATATTTTTTTATGCTTTCTAAGAAATATCGAAGTTTGCTTCATTCAATATTGTTTCGTTCACGGAGTGGAAGTTTATTAGAAAAAAAACATAAAAAAACGAGTGGGTTATGGCCAACGCTATACTTCTCACACCAAGTCACTCCACATAGTATTATTTTTTATGTTTATTTTATTTTTATTTATTTGGCTTTTCAACAGACTACACATACATACAACAAGTAACAATACAAACATAATACAGGTATAAGTCCAATTACAGAAAAGCGCAAATTGTACAAAAAACATGGTTATATAAATTCAACAAGTACCAAAGTATTCAAATTTTATATGGAAAATTTTCAACATTTTTATGAAATGAGTTTGTTTAATATTTTTTTTATTTAAATGTTTTATTATGAAAACCTGGTATTTATTCAATGTCATTTTTTGAACGTAAAGTGCCTTTTTACCAATTTGAAAATAAAATTTCAAATATTGTTTCCTGAGCTTGGGGTCACTTTGAAATATTTGACAGTTAAAAAAATTGACTATTCAGATATCCTTCAAAATCTAATGGGGCCTAATTGAGTATTAGATACACAAATTTTCAAAATTTGAAAAGAATTGGATGTGTACTTTAATCTATTATCAATAAAGTAAAATTAACACGCCGTACATAACACACAGCACATTGCACATAGTGCAGGGATGGCGAACATTTTTGAGCATGTGTGCCAAAAAAAAAACTGTCGCGTGCCACATGCCATGGAAATAAAAATGCATCAAATGTTTGTGTAACTTCAGATTTTTAAATATATGATACATCTAGGTACAAGTAGGTACCTATTAATGGCAAAATAAAAGAAATAAATAAAAAATAAAACTAAATAAAAAAAATGTAGAACTCCTCAAAACTTCATTATTAGTGAGATTTTTGTTTTTGTTGTTGTTGTTGGATGATAGATGCCATAGCTATAGAAAATACACATGGCTATTTAGATATTTTTTGAAAATTTTTATACTATTTCTATAACTTTTTTGATTTTTATTATAGTCACTTTTATTTTTTTCTCTTCATTCGCGTGTCATGCAAAATACGCGTGGCGAGCAATAGGTTCGCCATCCCTGACATAGTACATAGCACATAGTGCACAGTATACACACACACACAGATACATTGCGATGAAACTTTCAGTATACAATCTCAGCATGATACTAGTTGATAATTTGCAATAAAAAAAATAATAAAAAAAAATAATAATAGCCTTAAAAATTGCGAAATCATAACTCCCCACGACATCCCCTTGAGTTAGTGAGGAGATTTGTGAATATGAAATATTTTTAATGAATAAAATGGATTCGAACATGGATATTCTGGATTGATTGACTTGTGCACTAACCATCTGTCACCGAATCATCAAAATAACATTAAAATCTTTGGCAAATGGCAAAAATATTCACGTAAAATCACGTGAATTATGCATATAAACAAACATATTTCAAATTTATGTAGGATTCCAATTTGTTTTTCATGTTATGAATTTAGAATTGCATGGATATTGTGACGTTATTTTATTAGAATGACGTCATATCCTTCACTTGTCGGCTGGGGTAGTGTGTGGAGCAGACCTTTACGAGTCTGTACTGAGCGAATGTGGAACAGCACCTTTATTGCATAGACAAATTTGACGTCTATCGCATTTTTTCTTTTTTCAACATGGAGTCATGTCGTACGGTCATCATTGAGCCGTGGCGATATTTTAAATCGCGGAAGAAAGATGGCCCGATTTAGGAAGGCAGTATAGCTCACAGTCAGATTCGGGAGCGAGAGCACGCTAATCGAGTACCCTCTCCCTCCCTGAATTACTGCCTTTCCTTTCTTGTATTGTTTATACGTTTTCATGGCATGTCTGTTATGCCTTTACGGCCAATTATGATTTCTGTGCGTTGGAAATTCACGTCATCTTCGTGACGTGAATATTGTTGTACTTTTTACAATCATTGGATGCTGGACCATGCCCTGTTTTATGACTGATTAATATCTGATCAATGATGTTGAACGATGTCACAATCCTCATGTGACATTCATTAATCAACAAATGATAATACTGATGATGGATGAAAATTGATGAAATTTACTGCACACCTGTTACTTTCTACAATGATGCCCTGCGTTTGGACAGTATAAGATGAAATTTTATTAGGAAAATCTACAACCTCTCGGACATGCCTAATCTTTATTATGCAAAACTTATATGTTCTTAATGAAATACCTGTCATTTATAATATCACATTATCTCATATCTTATAAATTACTTAAATAGTTTGCATAAAATGTATATCCAGCATGCTTCTTCTTCTTCTTCTTCCTTGCCTCTTCCCAGTTCATCTGGGGTCGGCCCTTCTGGTACGTAATCGCCAGACCTTTCGATCTTGTGTCATCTCTCTGGTTAGCTGCTCCTTCCTCAGCTCCCTTTCAATATTTGTCCACCAGGTGGCCTGTATGATGTATGTCCAGCATGCAATGTGAATAAATCTAGTATTTGAAATTGGTGTTTTATCTCATGTCAACCTACTCATAACACAGACACTTGTATTCTTCTCTAAAATATTGACTTAAATGTTTAATATTCTTGTTATTTGCCTTTAGATATAATAAAAATTATGGCTTCTCGCCCTGAGATTAATTATAAAATTGAAAACTGAGAGTCTCATGACTGCCTTTGGGAAGTCGGTGGATGGTAAGGTTGTATGTTCCAAAACTTTTTTATTAGCTTCACACAAACTCATACGCCTTACCCTCGTAATATTTTATACAAAACTTTTCAAAGATAGGTTAGAAATTTAAAATACGAGTATGTATACGTTTCATAAGCCCATAATTATTTAGTCTGACCTCCCTAGACAACATGTCATTTAGCTCAAGAAAAGAAACAAGAAAAGATAACTCAATGTATGGAAGTGACAGTTGTTACGTGACTGGCAACTGTCACTTCCATACATTGAGTTATCTCTTCTTGTTTCTTTTCTTGAGCTAAATGACATGTTTTCTAGGGGGGCTGATAAATCATTAGCGTTGTACATGCCTGATTTAACAAAATTATTATTCTTGAAAAGTGTCAATTTTGAAAATTTATTTCTCTATATACCTACCTGTACAAAGAGAGAAGTAGGTACATAACTTATCCATGTTTTATCATCGTCATTATTTCTTGGAGACAGTCATTTTATTCGCGCATCGTTTTTGAAAAAAGACTCATATTTCCAGTATTTTATTTTTATTTAAACCTAACACACATACATATAGTCATACATCATCATACGTTCCCAAAATTAAGCATTAGCTTGGGCTTTATTAGGTGAACGAAATCGGTTGTGACAGGATTCGAACTTGCGACCACTGGATTACTAATCGGTTTGCGCTCTGCCACCACCCCATTTGTTCTTGATTCTCATTGATGTCAATCTTATTTTTTAATGTGAAATTATTATTTTTCTAGACCGCCATAACTCTGTATATAACGGCGTTTATGATACTTTATGTGACAGTATTGATGCCTTCATGATTGTTTTTGGAGATATATTTTAAAGGTTTAATTTTTAAATAAAATGCATAGATTTAAAATTCAGAAAAGTTTTATTTTCGTAGTTTGTTGATAAATTAATATTTATATCAATATGCAATATTATGAACCTTTAACAAAAAATATTAATACAAACCATAGGTAATCCGCATGATTGCTGATACGTAACCGATGTACCTATTAAAGAAGTTTCTTTTTTCATCTTAATTATCAATCATCGATTTGTTATATTTTCCATTTTTAAACTTGTTTTTTTTCCTGGTCTCTTAAAAATTTACTACGAAGAATCACAGTTATCCGTTTTGTTCTAGTTTACATAACGCAGATGCAACCAGTCCAACTAATTGAATAGGTTCAAATTTGCAAAAAGATAATGCACTTTTGAAAAAAACTAATACTTAGGTTATATTATTATACAGCATAAATAGTTATTAAGAAACATATGTATAAAATGAAAATACATGAATATTAATTTTTAAATTGTTTTATTTAAATATCGGCATTGTATACAAGGTTACCTCCAAGTCTTCAACAATTTCTACGATGATTTATGTTAGTTGGTACTTAAACCATATTGGATAAGAAATTTAGTTGTGAAAATGTTAAAATTCTTTTTTGAAACAAGCGGCGACATTGCTTCCCGACGAGATTATTTCAACTACTCCACCCTCGATCTGAAACAATAATAAAATTTAATAAAACGAACTGTATTAGCTATAAAGGCAAACTGCTTTTTTCCTTGGGAAAATTCACTGCAGTACTTTGATACATTAGATACTTATATGTATAAAATTGTGATAGGCACGATGAATTTTTATTGCGTATATTTTGTTTTGATTTTATTCTAAAGAAATAAATATTATGCAAAACAAAGATTGTAATAAGTAAGCCGGATTTAAAATATAAGCTTTCAAATGTAATCATATGACTTTACTGATTATTCTACAAAAGAATTTGATTATTTTGTAGTGTGTATTATATTTCTACATGTCTTAAAGATAAAAGAAAACCTTTGAGTTTTGCGGTGAAAGATGATTAGGTATGAGATGAGAAAAAAATGCAGCAAATGTTCTTGAACGATGTCAATTTATCAAAAATTGTTTATTTTTTCAATGAAGTAAGTGTTTTTATGACGAACTATAATTATTATCAAACAAAGTTTGATTTTATAGGAAGTAGGTATTAAAGTTCAACTATACTCAAATAATTTAATTGAAGAATAAATATTATTTATGAAATACACTCCTTTTATAAAATAATTTATAAATAAATTTGGTTGGAAGAAATTTCCTTTTAGCAATAAGCACATCAGTGTGCAATATATTTGTTAATATTATGTACAAAAATATTTTTTTTTTTATAAATATAATGAATATGGGCTAGTAACAAGAACATACACACTTGACATTTATCGAGCACTGGATGATGTCCGATGCTCGATGAAGGAGAAATTACAATTCCCATTATCGATACATTATCTTCTATTGTTGGGATCAACGGAAATTTATAATCTGCTACACAAGTTCATACAGAAAAAATATTGTTATACTGTAAACCCCCACAATAACTTATTATTTTTGCACAGCTGAAAACTTTCGCAGTCGACACGTTGGCGTTGTACTGTACAGTTTAGCGCGCTGTTGACTGTATCTACACATTGATCAACGTCTTTGGAACAAATAGTCCTGTTAAGGGACTGGGTGCGTTACAAAAAAAGTACATATATATCCTCATACATACCCAAAATTAATCATAAGTGCTTGTGCTATTTAGGTAAACGAAATCGATCGTGACAGGCTTCGATCTCGCGAACACTGGATTACAAACCCAGCGCGCTAACAGCTCTGCCACAAACAATCTAATAAATTAATTGAATAAATATATTGAGTTTTTGTTCAATTTGGCTTAGATTGGTGGTGGCAGAGCGGTTAGCGCGCTAGATTAGTAATCCAGTGGTCGCGAGTTCGAATCCTGCCTCGACCGATTTCGTTCACCTATAGCACAATCCTGTATGCTTAATTTAGGGAATGTATGAGGATGTATATGTACTTGTTTCAAGGACATATTCATTCTTTTCTTTTTTTTCAACGTGACATATGAATCTGTTGTTTTGTAGTACGAAAATGCTTGACAATTTGTCCTAATATCTAATTTAAATTGTCGACAATATAAAAATTAGGCTTTATTTCTTCTCACCCCAATGACAACAGCAACTAGATCCTTGGATAATTCTCCAACTGTACCAATCATACACGCTGCTTGTTCAAACTTCTCAAATATGGTTGGATTTTCACCGCCGATGGCGAGGCATGCTTCCATTTTATTTTTGTTGCTATTGACCAGCTGCACCAACTTTTGGACGGATTTTGAGAGTCTGTCAATGGCTGCCTACAATTTAAAACAATTGAATTTTAACAAACTTGTTGCTCAGCACAAGCATCGCATGCTTTTTGTTAAAAGGATAAAAAAATGTAATAATATCGAAAAAGGTCATGTAATATTGACTATAGTAAATTTAACAAAAACAAATGATTTATATTTTTCTACTTCTTCCTTCAAGATACTTTCATTCAAATAAAGGCTCTAATTATACTATGTCACATTACTTTTTTAGTAGGTACTGCTTAATTTTAAATAATAAAATTTTATTTTAATCTATTTTAATGGAAAAATCACAAAAAAATGTCGCTTATTCAAATGTGTTTGATAATGTTATTTAAATATCAATATTTATTTAAATGTTCAACTTAGTAGTATACAAATTTCGATACGAAAGTTTATTGATTTAAGAAATATTTACGATGTAAAAAATTGCTTACTTGAATTTGTGGAAGAACTTTGTCCAGACATTCCTTCAAAGCCACTGCATCGTCTACAAAATCCTTCTCAGAATTCGTGAGTTGGACATCGGCAAACTAAAAAGAAAACATGGAACTAATTCAAAAAACCATATTTATAAATTTATTGCGTATAAATTTATTTTAATAAGTACAAAACTTACTGTCGAAGCAAATAGGGTTATAAACAAGAAAACAATTATTCCCCTCATCGTTGATGACTTGAATGTTTCTTAATGTGCAAATAAAAATATTAATATTTTTAACAATACTTTATATAATAGATAATTCTTAATTATCATTTATGATAACATTAGTTATATAGTTCCTATCTATTTATTTTTTAATAATGTAGATACTTAAAATATAATCTTTTGAAATTTGAACCTTCATTGTGTGTAAGCAAGTGAAAAATAAATTAATTTTATTGTTTGAATACTTTGATATATGTAATACTTTTTGTTTTTTAGCGTACGATATGAGAATAATTAATTTTGTATGTGGCAATCATTTATTTTTTTTCAAAAATCATATAGGTACCTTCCCATTTTAAATCTTCACACTATGGAATAGTAGAGAGTCATGATTTCACAATTTTAAGCGTATTTCTTTAACATAAATTTCTCAACGGGTATCATGTAGAAAATACATTTTATGAGTTTCGTGACAGTATTTTTGTGTGTATGGTGTATTGTATAAACATTTGTCTTCTGGGAATCTTATATTTGTTTAAGAATCTAATAGAAATGTACTTCATACAAATGCATTTAGAGATTATCAAACTTTCAAAAAGAAAAAATGAACGCTTACCTACTATGGTGTGGAGAGTTGAGCGTTGGCCACAACCCACTATTTTTTTTTTAATTTTGACAATCCTATGAATTACTGACTTTAAATATATGATATAAATATGAAGTCAATCGGACTTATAGTTTGGGTTGTAGAGTTTGGGTTGTACAAAAAACAACGTATTTGATTAAATTTGAAGATATTAATGGTAGTCTATGGAAAACTAATCAGTTCTAGGTCTATGCACTTCACACGCTTACTATGGTAGCGAGAGTTTTTCTTGGGTTTATTTTTTTGGGAATTCAAAAACTACGAAAAATAGATTGGTTGGTACCTAATTTTAACAAAATCTAGGAAAATCGTATTACAAGCTCCATAGACAGATAATAAAGGTAAAATATAGTAAACAAATGTGTACAATAATAATAAAAAACACGGCACGGAAATTGCCGTACGGCAATTTCTTCCAACAAACAAAGTAGTTCCAGCCCAGAGAAACAATATTTGCGTGAGAAATTTGATGCGTGAGCAATTTGCAGTTCAACAAAAGAAAATAGTGTATTTATTATATTTACAAATATATGGATAAATTTTATAGCTTTTTTCATAAAATTGATAAGTTGTGTTTTTATTTCATACTTCTTATTTTTTTATTTATCCTGTTTACAGGTAAAAATATGTTTGTTTATCCGACCATGCCGGCTTGTTGGGCCATATTCAATTGGTGATTGCAAATACTTTTTATGTATTTAATTATTTTGTGAAACAAAGAAAAAATGATACTGAGAATATTAAAACACAGCATGAATTCATATCCTTCGTCGGGTAGATAAAGACAAATTAGTATCATCCATTTTAACCGACCATGCCGACCGCAATGGCACAGTTGGTAAACCGTTCGGTTTCTGTGCGGGCGTCCTGGGTTCGATTCCCAGCAGAGGAGAAATACATTTCTCAGGCAAATATTGCTACTCTGGGCTGGAAACACTGGTTAGTTGGAATAAATTGCCAAACGGCAATAAACTCGCCACTTGTGGAGGGTGCAAGGAAGTGTTTTATTTATTACTCATTTCTGTAAGTAATGCATCGTCTAGAAATTACTTTCTATAATTTTTATTTCGTATTTTCTTCAGCCAATATCATTATGAAGTTTATTTTCTATATTATTTTTTTATTCATTCAGTTCACTTAATTTTTATGCGTTATTTTCAACATTTTTTTATAAATTCACAAGAAAACTTTAAAGGGTTTTTCTTTAATTTATGCATATTTTTTTCTATTAGTAAGCTTTGTGATCATTTTTCTAGAATTTTTTATTACATATATTTTGTATAGGGTTCGCATGAATAAAACAGGTGAATACAAAAATACATTTGATTTAAGAAAAAAATTCATTTATTTTTTTATTAACAAATATGATCGTCGAAGTCTAGGAAAAAACCTTTGACAAGAGGCTTAACCGAAACATTTGGATATTGCTGCTCCAGCCTCTGTGAGTTCCGGAATAAGATTTTTGATCTGTAAATAAATAAATTTATATGAATAAAGTTATATTTCATGGCTCAGTTAGTAAGATAAAAGGCATAGAGGTAAGTACACGTTTCACTCAGCCTAAGTATCCATTCACAGTGTAAAACTTCAACATACATACATGGATCAATCACTTCTCTTTGATTAACACAGCAGCTCGACTGTGGAGCAATCATCCCGATTCTGTATTTCCCTATACTTACAACCCGGGTCTTTTCAAGATCCAAATCAACAGATTCTTCAGTAGTTTGCAAACTTTCCTCGACGCTTCATTGAAAGAATACAACGGAATCAAAATCCCCTGCGTAGCTTTGTTAAAAAAAAGTTCTGGGTTCGCTTCCCTTTGGAAACACAGTTTTTAATTGTGTTTTCATTCTGTATCTGTGTGACAATAAATATAGCAAGTCTCCAGGATGAAGCATCTTATTTTGGGTGCGTGTTTAATAAAGTAATATCTGACATAGTGTCGGTTAGCTGTTGTTACCAAAGAAACAATTCAAATACTAATATATATTTGGATTAAAATGTAACATATTTTTAATACTAAATTGGGATTCGTATTTGCTATTTATCACATTCGTAAAATGTTATGAAATGTAATAAATAGCAAATTAATAAATTTAAAATACAAAAGGATAGCAAAATCAGAAAAAATTTTATCATTTAGTAAGTTTTAAACCATCATAGAGTAGAATAGAAGTACTTATATTTATAATTATTTTTGGATTTTAAAATTATACCTTCATGAATATTTTTATTTTATTTACCTAAAATACATTTTTTTGTTGAAATGCTCGTTTATAATATGGAACTTAAATATTTTTTTTAAATAGTTACTTCTATGATAGATAGAATAAAATTAAAATTTCAAGTCAGATTTTCACGGGAAGAATAAGACAAATTTGAAATATATATTTATAATGACGAAATCTAAAGGTCAAACCAGGACCATATTAAGTAGTTTACATACTGTGTTAATTGATTTGATATATTTGCAAAGAAAAGAACAACGAAATTTAGCAAAAATTATAATATATAAAAATAAAAAAGATAGCAGAGTTCCGACTTTATCATAATGATGAAATAAATTAAAATGAAATACAATTTATAATAATATCATTATGTTTCTTACCTCGTTAATTGCCTCAGGAACTTGCTTAGACAGATTAGCGATCAGATTAACGAAGCACGCTGCTTCCTCGATTTGTTGAGGAATGGATGGGTCAGCTCCACCAATAGCGAGACATTCGTTGATACCAGATTGACCCGTACTTATGATAACCTTGATAGTATCAACAGCGGCGACAAGATCCTGAATTGTATTCTGCAATTTTGTTTAAAAATAACAAAATTAATACAGTCAGAATAATTCGAGTTAATAATATAAGTAATTTTAAGTAATTGTGGATATTTTACGTAAGAGAATTCCATTTTAAATTATATTAAAAAATAAAACTGTATGTTTAAGATTCTACGTATATATTTTTTAATTAGTCGATAGCTATTTCGCCTTGTTAGGGCATCATCAAAACTGGTCAGTCAATTGTTAAGTTTAACTATAGTCCCCACACGCTACCATTCTTTAATACTCTGTTTGCAGATACTAAACAATCAAAAAAATTGTAAGCTAAACCCTCTACCTATCCCAACAGAAACATAGTCTTGAAGATGCCCTAACATGGCGACCAATCAAGAGCTATCGACCAATTCTAAAACAAACTGTTTTATTTTTCAATTTAATATAAGTAATATTTTTTTATTTCCATTTATTTTGATAAATGATGTTTCTGCATTGCATTGATCATCAATCTCAATGTTCCAACCGTTATAACATCATAATGTTTCATCACAAAAATATTTTTTTCTCGTTTAAATAAAAAAAAAATGAATTAATAATCTGACTCTTACAATGAATACAAAGTTCCCCAAATTTCAGCAAAAAATGTCTTGCTTACCAAGAAGGTTGTACGATCATTTATGGGTGTTGAAATCAATATGAATTTTAACCATGCTTGTGTTACTAGAAAAATATAGGTTTTTAAAAAATGTAAGTTTAATTGAAAACATTGTTTTTTTTTTCGTTTTTTTGCTGACAAAATATTTAGTACATTGTGTGATTTCAAATCGAATCATATCAATAAACTCTTGTACCTACAAAAATATTATGTGTAGGTAATATCATTACATATAAATTAAGATTTGATTTGATTTCTATTTATACAAGATAATATATTACCTCGATCACGGGAAGAGACTGCTCCAAACATTCCTTCAATGCCAAAGCATCATCGATGGCGTTCTTTTCTTCAACCAGACTCTTAGCTTGCTGGAAAAATAAAAAAAAAATTGAATTCATAGATTTTGAACAAGTTTGATTAATGGGAACAAACTCTATTGGAAGTCATCATAAATTGAATACAGAAATAGAAATATTGACAGTTATTTTAGGACTTTTTTATTAAAATACTCTTAGAATATACTCAACACTTTCATATTTAATTAAGTTTTGAACTCAGTGCTCGTTTACTTTAAATACTATTTTCGTATCGATGGTTATTTAATGTGAATTGCCTTACACAATAAAAAAATAATATTTTGGAAACAAAATGAGGTTTGTAAATCATTAATTAAATATAAATAAAAATTCTTCGCGTGAGTTCTATTAATTTAATTTGATTATCGACGCATTGATCAAATAAGAAAATTATGGAAGATACATGAGAATCAAACTTTTCTCAAGAACTATTATCAAGAAAAAAAGCAGAATATCGTAGTATAATTTAGTAAAAAACACTTTTATTATGTTAATTTCCTGCAGGAACTTACAGCTGAAGATACAAGAACCAATCCAAAGAAAAACACTAAACCCCTCATTTTGAAATTGGTTTTGATACAAGCGTGAAACTGAACCAAGAACAAATAATGAGTTTTAAATTCTGATGTTTATATATAAACTGAAAATGGTATTTATCTATTAATATTTCCTAGATAAAAATGTGAATAGAATTTTTAATCTTGGGAAATTTTGTAAACACAGATGTTCTATGGTAGCTAGGTATCTGATCAATAACCTATTAATTATAAATTACATAATATTTGAAACAATCAATCGATTTTCAATGGTATATTATTTTAGATTATTCTTCACTAAGTTGATTTCTTTTATTATAATAATTCAGTAATATTTTGAAGTTACTATTTTTACCAACCATGTGTGGGTTTTAATGGGTTTACACGTTTAAAGGTTGCTGCGCAGTCGGTCTCTGTGGTCCTTTGGACAAAAACATTTTTTTAATTATTTTAATATTTTCTTTCTCTTAAACACATAAATACCTACCTATATCTAAAATGAAATTATAATACAGTCTTAATATTTTTTTTTTACTTTTATTGGTTTATCGACTTAACGTATCCGGACATACATAATATTAGGCTTTTCCACTCTAATGAAAAATGAACAATTACTATGGTGTGGAGAGTTTAGTGTTGGCTACAACCCACTCGTTTTTTTCTTGTAATAAATAAATAAAACAAAAATAAATATCTTGCACCCGGTGCAAGTTGCAAGTTTATTGGCATACGACAATTTCTTCCAATTAACTAGTGTTTTGAGCCCAGAGAAACAATATTTGCGAGAGAAATTTACCAAGTTCAACAAAAGAAAATAGTGTATTTATTTTATGTTCAAATATATGGATAAATTTTATCCTTTTTTTTCATAAAATTGAAAAAAATTGTTTTGATTACATAATTCATATTTTTTATTTATCCTGTTTACAGGTATATATGAAAAAATAAAAAAATAGTTTATCCGGCGGCCATGTCGGCTTATCAGGCCATATTAAATTGGTGATTGCAAATATTTTTTATGTAGTTAATTATTTTGTGAAGCGAGGATAAAATAATATTGAGAATATTTATCCACAGCAAGAAATCATATCCCCATCGAGTAAATAAATACAAATTAGTAACATCCATTTCTATAAGTAATGCATCGTCTTGAAATTACTTTCTATAATTTTTATTTCGTATTTTTTCAGTCAATATCATTATGAAGTTTATTTTCTTTATATTTTTTTTATTCATTTAGTTCACTTAATTTATATGGGGGAACATGGGTCACAGTGGATCATGTTGCACAGTGGATCAATCGAATTATATTTTTTTGCATTGGTCAAATAATTATCATTATTTTTTTGAGTTTAGTTAATATCCATCCAATTAATCAGTGACAGATGACCTGTTGTTGAAGATGCACATGTTTTTCGACCAAATTTGAAATTAATGACGTATACTTTTTTTAACACGGTGAGTGAATTTATGATATTAAAAAAAAATAAAGAACAATTGGACTAAATGTGTGTGTCAATGGACTCGTTATATCCATATACAAGATATGAATTGGTAAGTTATTTAAAATATTATTATTATAATTCACAATTTCAAATCAGGATGGGTTACAGTGGATCACTTATAAATGGGTAACAGTGGATCATGATCCACTGTACTCCATATTACTTGATTAATAAATTTTAATGATTTAATAGTAAATTTAATATTATATTTATATGTAATTGATAATTGTCAATAATTTAATACGCTCTTATAATTTTTTCAGGTCAATACACCATGAAATCGAGCACACAAAACAAAAGTTAGATAACATAGCCAAGAATCCATCCAAAGTACCATAGACCAAATATTTATCAAGAAAAAAAAAGAACTGTATCCATTCACTACGTTAGAGATATTCAAAATACAAAACTACTGATGGGGCAATAAGACCATCACCGATCTCTAATGTTCACTTACAAAGGAGTAGCATTGTCGTTGGCTATGTTTTATAATGGAGTAAAATGTTTTACGAATTTATAACCTCGTAGCATATAAAATGGCGAATATAGAAAATTAAAAATACCACAATAAGCACCTTGGTGGGAAAGAATCGCTCCATTATTTTATAAAAATCAATCCTCAGTTGAGCCTCAGAACATAAGGGTGCAGTTCAAGCTGAGCACCTGCTCTCAACAGGCAAAACGTTATTTTTTTTTAATAATATAAATTAGATGGAGCAATGTTACGAGAACCAATATTTGGAGATTGTAACAGGGTTTACAATCTGGATGGGACAAGCACGATTACCGTTCAAAAGTCTTCCAAGGTCCTTGCAGTAAAAGGACAGAAGCAAGTTGATAAAGCCATCAATGTAAAAATAGGCACCATATTAACAACATACTGTTTCATCAATACTACGGGAACCTTTTTGCCACCTCTAATACAAGGTGAACTTTGTGGCTCGCCAAAAGCAGCACCTAGAAAGACTGGAAGAGCTCTGAGACAAACTGGTAAATCAATTATTGGTAATGATCTCCCGAATGAGAAAAAAATAGAGTCGTGAAATTGAAAAATGGCGAAAGTCACGAAGAATGAGGCATCCATAAAAAAAGATGAAGAAAGATTCTACATGAAAGTGAAGACAGCGAACTTTTTATGAGGATTCTCGATTCAGCGTTCATTAAGAGGATAAAGGGTTGATTACCGATGGAGAAAATGCAAACGATGAGCCTCAGGTTGTTACGTCAGTTATTTATATTATTATGTATTCATGTACAATGTACATGCCTTACTTTATGTTTTGGTAGAAATCAATATAAATGCTAAAAGCAGCACAAAAATTTTCATTTTTCAAACGTAGGTAAAGCAACATATACCTAGTTATATTATTTATAAAGTTTTACTTGAAAACATCTCATTTTATAATGTGTTATATTATATATTGATGTTATTTTGATAATTAAAGCATTAAAGATTGAAGAAATTAATTTTATTTTACAAAAACTACTAATATGATCCACTGTAACCCATTGTGATCCAGAGTATCCCAATGGGTGATCCATTGTAACCCACGTGTGGGTTACAGTGGATCATTTGCCTTTTGAGAAAAAAACCTACACAATTGTTAAATTTCCTAGAATTTTAACGAAAATGTTTTATTTATACTTAAACAAAGAGTCATACTAAAGACTTAAATAAAAATCCATTTGATATATACACTATTTTTCAAGTTATAGTTTGTGAAAGAAATAGTGATCCATTGTTACCCACTGTTCAAATTATTCCCCGAAATAATTTGAACAATTATTCCCTCAATTGTTTTAATTTTTACTGCCCTCCTATCCCTAAACCTTTTATACCTATTAGACGAAATCAATAACCTGCGTTATTTTCAATTTTATTTATAAATTCACAAAAAAACTTTCAGAGGTTTTTCTTTAATTTATACATTTATTTCTCTACATATTAGTAAGCTTTGTGAGCATTTTTATAGAATTTTTAATAACATATGTTTTATATAGGGTTTGCATGAATAAAACAGGTGAATACAAAAATACATTTTATTTAAGAAAAAAAAATCATTTATTTTTTTATTAACAAATATGATCGCCGAAGTCTAGGAAAAAATCCTTGGCTTAACCGAAACATTTGGATATTGCTGCTCCGGCCTCTGTGAGTTCCGGAATAAGATTTTTGATCTGTAAATAAAAAAAATATATTAAAAAAAAAGTTATATTTCTATTATGGTTCAGTTAGTTAGACAAAATGCATAGAGGTACACGTTTCACTCAGCCTAAGAATCCATTAACAATGTAAACCTTCGACATACATATATGGATCAATAGCTTCTCTTTGATTAACACAGCAGCTCGACCGTGGAGAAATCATTCCGATTCTGTGTTTCCCTATACTTACAACCCGGGTCTTTTAAGATCCAAATCAACAGATTCTTTAAGTAGTTTGCAAACTTTCCTCGACGCTTCATTGAAAGAATACAACGCAATCAAAATCTCATAGTTTCTGTCCCCTGCGTAACTATGTTGAAAAAAAGGTTCTAGGTTCGCTTCCCTCGGAAGCACAGTTTTTAATTGTGTTTTCATTCTGTTTTTGTGAGACAATAAATATAGCAAGTCTCCAGAATGTGGCATCTATATTTTGGGTGCGTGTTAAATAAAATAATATCTGACATAGTGTCGGTTAGCTGTTGTTACCAAAGAAACAATACGAATATTAATATAAATTTGCATAAAAATGTAATATATTTTTAATCCTAAATTGTGATTCGTATTTATATTCATAAAATTTTATTAAATGTAATAGCAAATAAATTAATTAAATATAAAAAAGAATAGCAAAATCAGAAAACATTTCATCCAACTGTCGATTCGTTCATGAGAATTCAATTCTCTGAATGAATCGACATTATTAAGCCAAGAAAGAAAATTTTGTATGGCGTAGTGGACTTTTTGCATGCTAATAACACCAACTAGAGGCCTCGCAGCATATATGTTCCCGTACATGGATTTACTCAGGATTCGGAGTAAAACATTTTATGTGAGTTTTGTGTGAATAGGCCTACAAAACTTTTATACTAAGAATTGTGAAACTTTGTTTCGGTCAGGGGTTATCAACTTTTGAAATTTTGATATATTTTTCCATATATCTCACAAACCGTAAAAGCTAGAACGCTGAAAATTGGTATAAACACAGACAAATACAAAATCTCAAAATGATTTTTTTTTAAAAATTCCAGAGTTTCTCAAACATTTTTTATTAAGAAAAATATTTTTTTTATGATAAATTTATGAGTTAACTGCCTATATTTCCATTTTTTTTAAAAATATCGAAAAAATCCGAAACACCCCAACTAGATAATTTTATTTTCTATAAAAAATATTAACATTGTATTAGCACATCTCAATTTTTTTTATCAATTTTTATAAAAATTGAATTTAGTGCCGACATTGCTTCATAAAAATTTATTATGAATCTTATGAATTATTTTGTGTGTTATTTTTGAGGTACATTTGTTTCTGTATTTTTGTATTATTGCTGATGATAACTTGCAATTTCAAATTTATTATGAATCTTATGAGTTATTTTGTGTTATTTTTAAGGTACATTTGTGATGTGACAATCTAATTAATAAATGTAATTTTGATACTAGCTCCGACACGGGTATGTTCCCAGTGAAGCGGGTGTCGGTCGCACATAAAAAATAAAAAACAAGTGTAAAGAATTTTAAATAAATAAATAAATAATACAATTTGTATGGAAGCCTACACACAATATCTAACAAGACTTAATAGTTTGATACTAATCTCCAAACATACATACATACCATCATGCTGTTTTCATATTCTGGGTAGGATCAAAGGACTGACCTCCATACTATCCTATCTTGACATACATACTTACCTAGGTACATGTGTTGTATAGAAAACCAAATATCTTAAAATATTAAATAATTTGTATTTATGGGTTTATAGTTTGGTACTTATTCTTCAACTATACGTACTATCGCTATGCACAGTTGGATCTCATGTGTTACATGCAACTAGTCATTAAGTAACTTTTAAACCATCATAGACTAGAATAGAAATACTTATTAAGTGTTTTTGAATATTTAAAATTATACCTTCCTGATTTTTTTTTATTTAATTTACCTAAAATCCTTTTTTTTGGTTGAAATACAGGCTACTAGGTACTTGTTTAGGAAATGGAAAATATATATTTTTTAATAGATACTTCTATGATAGATACAATAAAATGAAAATTTCAAGTAGATTTTTGCAGTTCGAATAAGACAAATTTGAAATATATTTTAATGACGTAATCTAAAGGTCTTACTAGGACTTTATTAAGTAGTTTACATGCTGTGTTTATTGATTAGATATATTTGAAATGAAAGAGCAACGAAATCTAGCAAAAATGACAACATAGCAAAAATGACAAAATTAAAGAACATAGCAGAGTTCCGACTTTATCATATATGATGAATAATATTAAAAAAAATATAATTAATTAGAATACTATGATGTTTCTTACCTCGGTAATTGCCTCAGGAACTTGCTTAGACAGACTTGCGATCAGATTAACGAAGCACACTGCTTCTTCGATTTGTTGAGGAATGGATGGGTTAGCTCCACCAATAGCGAGACATTTGTTGATACCAGATTGACCCGTAGTTATGATAACCCTGATAGTATCAACAGCGGCGACAAGATCCTTAATGGTATTCTGCAATTTTGTTTTAAAACAATAAAATTGATACTATCAGAATTATACAACTTAATAATATAAGCAATATTTTTTTACTTCCATTTATTTTTATAAATGATGTTTCGGCATTGCATTGATCAATAATCTCAATGTACCAACCGTTATAACATCATTATGTTCCACCACAAAAATATTTTTGTCTCGTTTAAATTAATAAAAATAAATGAATTAGTTATCTGAATACATAATTTCAGCAAAAAGATGTCTTGCTTACAAAGAAGGTTGTACGATCATTTATGGGTGTTGAAATCAATATGAATTTTAACCATGCTTGTGTTACTAGAAAAATGCTTTTAAAAAATGTTAGTTTAATTGAAAACATTGTTTTTTTCGTTTTTTTACTGACAAAATATTTAATACATTGTGTGATTTCAAATCAAATCAAATCAATAAACTTTTGTACCTTCAAACAATATTATCTGAAGGTTATATCATTACATATAAATTAAGATTTGATTTGATTTCTGTTTATACAAGATAATATATAACCTCGATCACGGGAAGAGACTGCTCCAAACATTCCTTCAATGCCAAAGCATCATCGATGGCGTTCTTTTCTTCAACCAGACCTTTAGCTTGCTGGAAAAATAAAAAAATATTTGAATTCATATATTTTGAACAAGTTTGATTAATGGAAATAAACTCTATTGGAAGCCATCATCAATTGAATACAAAAATAGAAACATTGACAGTTATTTTAAGACTTTTTTTTATTAAAATACTCTTATAATATACTTAACACATTCATATTTTATTAAGTTTTGAACTCAAAGCTCGTTTACTTTAAATACTATTTTCGTATCGATGGTTATTTAATGTAAATTGCCTTACACAATAAAAAAATAATATTTTGGAAACAAAATGAGGTTTGTAAATGATTAATTAAATATAAACAAAAATTCTTCGCGTGAGTTCTATTAATTTAATTTGATTATCGACGCATTGATTAAATAAGAAAATTATGGAAGATACTTGAGAATCAAACTTTTCTCTAGAACTATTATCAAGAAAAAAAAAATAAAACAGAATATCGTACTCTAATTTAGTAAAAAAACTTTTAGTAAATAATATTATTATGTTTATCTCCTTCAGGAACTTACAGTTGAAGATGCAAGAACCAATCCAAAGAAAAACACTAAAACCCTCATTTTGTAATTGGTTTTGATACAAGCGTGAAACTGAACAAAGAACAAATAATGAGTTTTAAATTGTGATGTTTATATATAAACTGAAAATGGTAGTTATCTATTAAAATTAGATAAAATTGTGAATAGAATTTTTAATCTTGGGAAATTTTGTAAACACAGATGATCTATTTGGGTATCTGATCAATAACCTGGTAATTATAAATTGTATTACAAACAATCAAAAATGATTTTCAATGAAATATTATTTAAGATTATTCTTCACTAAGTTGATAAATTTTATCATAATGATTCAGTTTTATTTTAAAGTTACTTTTTTTTTACCAACCGTGCAATTGAAAGATATGGACAAAAACATTTTTAAAATTATTTTAATATTCTTTTTCTCTTAAATACATAAATACATCTAAAATGAAATTAAAATAGAGTCTTAATATATTTTTTTTACTTTTATTGGTTTATCGACTTTCTCAACGTGTCCGGACATACATATTAGACCTTTCCACTCCAATTAGTTGCAGCTCCAATTGCCACGTCATTTGCCACAGCCAAATCGTCCTCGTTACCCTGTTACCCGTCATCCCTGTGCCATGTTTCAGCAGAAAAGAAAATGCTTATCATTTTGAACTGCAATCGCAAGACACAACATATACCCCACACGAACAAGTTCTTTTACATCTTGTGACACCTACAAGGATGTAAAAGAAGATTCAGTGCTTTCTATGTGCGGTAGGATAGATGGTGTCCCGGTCCCGAAGTCTCCGATAGCTTGTTTCGACCTCCACTGTACCTACTGTTCAATCCAGTGTTTTGGCCTTGCCCTTTCTGGCGGCACCTGAAGAGAGTAATACTACATAATATGTTATGTCGTGGTCAGGAAGCTTTTTCTCGATTTTAATCTCGCCATCGGAGGCAGGAAACAGAGGATGTCTTGGGTCCGTTCCTTGCTTCTTTCTTTCAGAGTCGTCTGCAGCTTCATTTATTTTGACACTTGGAGGGGCAATACCTATTACCGGGTATATTTCACTTACTCTGGTACGCTGCAAGCAGCCAGATATTATAGGTCCGGTTTCATTTAGTTCTTCATCTATCAAAACAATTATTTATACATTGTGTTGTATGTTTTGATAGTTTATATTGTATTTTTGATTAAAAAAAAATTGTGACTAATGTACATTTATATTTTAAAATCAGGATACCTTAAAATGTACTCGTTTGAAAAGATACATTCTATATAAGATACACAAAGTGTCCGATATTCTGAAAGGATTTTGTTTTCGTTCAAAGCAAGTACGCGACTTAACTTCACGATATAGATTGTAGGTATATTATGTATGTACTTACTAGTTTCAGAATAGCAAACTGCATGAATATCTCGAGACAATTTATGGTGTCCATATGTTTCACTTAGGAATCGAAAATGGACACGGAGAGAAGAAAAAATGAAAAGTGTCAAAAACAATTTGTATTTCCGAATGCTGATATTTCCTATGAAGATCACATCGATAAAAATGTAAAGGTTTTGTTGAAATTGTGGTGTGTTACGACAGCATTAAGTGAACCCATATCTCTGGATACTGCGAAGCTTCCTCAAACAAAAAACCCGGGTCAAATATGGGGTGGAGACGAAGGAAAATACAAATGTGGAGAAAAAATCTATAAGACGGATTAGGGTTGGGAGAAAGTTTCACAGTGAAAGGTTTTTGTTGACCCTATACCGTGCATTTGGATATATTGCAGTGATCAATCTACACGGAATTCAAGTAAAAGAAATAACCCTGCAATGGATTTATATATATATAAGTGAAGAATATTTCTTTCTGATGGGCTGGGTCTTTCTTTCATAAATTTACTATGTAGATTGGTCAGTACCTTTTGTGTGTCTCGTTTCCTGATTATCGAGCGATTGAGATTATCTTTGGCCTTATTCTTGACTATCAAATCCAATCCCAATTCGAAATTGCGCTAAGATTTTCGTTAGATACGTATGTACATATTATGTTCTTATCGTTGGGCGACCATCACACCAAACTCATCGTAATAGATGTAGAATGCACATAAGGGGTCATTTAGGTAGATTTTAAGAGAAAATTGAAATTGGAATCTAGTTTTAGGAGAACTCAGATATTTTCATTCCTTTTAAAAAAAGTCAAATAGAAAACAAAAATAAACTATAGGTACTAGATATTTTTAAAACAAACGAAATTATTTTTGGCTCTACATACTTGGTCAACCAGTTAATAAAGACCAAGTCATTCGAAACAGCCGTCCTGGAAACATTGTTTATGTAAAAACAAAATCATTTTTGTTTGATTTGAAAATACCTAGTTTAATGGAGTTCTACATCTTAAATAACGCCAGTATTGGCCATTTAAAAAAATCATCCTCTTTATTTGTAAAACAGGCAGATTTTCTTTTTCTCTTCCTCTCGTGCCAGCTAAGTATTCAATATTTTTTCTGCGAGGGTCCAATATGTTAAAAGTACAAACCCTGCAAATTATCGGATCGTATATTACATATTGCAATAGAACTTTTGGGATAGTTGCACAAATGTACGATAATGAAGTTAAGTAAAAAGTCAACTGCAAATTAAAGACTTTTGAATTATTCACAGATAGAAAAAGATATCTTAATAAGTAAATGTTATGCAGGATAAAATTTTAAATCATCAAATTTTAAATGACAAGGTAGAAAATAATAAAATATGGAAGGTGGCAGGTGTTAGCGCACTACGTTAGTAACCCATAGGTCGTGAGCTCGAATCCTGTCGCGACCGATATCGTTAATTTATAACCCAATCATTTATGGTTAATTTAGGGAATGTATAAGGATGCATATTTAATCGACACAAGAACATATTCATTCTTTTTAAAATGAAAAAAAAAACATCTACTTACATACTGTCTCTGAGAAAATTGAGAATGCTTTCTTTAGCGGCAAATAAATATAGCGTCAAATAATAAATTTATTAATATCATACACAGATGACGTGAATTTCTAATCTAGAATTAATTTCAATATACCAAAAAAAAACAATTGTAATATTAATTTAATCTTGATAAAATAAAAGATATGTTTCGATTTGCAGATGTCCTTCGATAGCTTATAAATTAGATCGACACGTGAATTTTATTAATAGATAAAAAAGAAACAATTTATCAAGCGCCGTTAAATGATGCAAAATTATTGTACTGCAATTAGATTAATTTTGCAAATAGATTATGTAAGAAACGATCGATTTTCTTCCTCGGATATTAAAGTATAAAAAAAGTTATTGTGAATTATATAAAATATATATAATAAAATCAAGGTAATGTCCAAGCTGTGACCATTTTTAATAAAACAGAAAAAAAATCATTTCGACAATAGTTTCCTACTGGACTTTATGAACGTACACAAATGGCTTATTATAATTATTTACAAATTTGCTTTTATATAATTTAAAAAAAGCCCGTTGAATATTTGAATTTAGATGTTATTATTTAACTTGTTAATAAAGCCAAATTCTTGCAAAAATAAACAAGTTTTCTTTTTCGTATTCGGGACACGTTAGTTCATCCCATATGGATTCTTAAGGGCACTGAGTAATGCGATTTCGATATAAAATATTCATGCAACAGATGCCTAAAAAATTTCTTGCTACGAGACCCATACATTTATAGAAGTTAACTCCTAGATAAACCATATCTCATTTAGTTGAAGCAAAAAAAATAAATATTATACATATTATGGTGGATAACCATGTAAGCTTGTTATGAAATATTCACAAATCCTCCTTAGACAATAATGATAAAGTATTATAAAGTTATCTCTGTGTTATAAAATTATTAACATTTGAATTGTTTTACTAGAATGTCATGACCAATAAATTGCATCAAAATCACACAAATTCCGTTTCTTAATGAAGAATAAACGAGATATCAATCATGAAACTTAATTAATTACAAAAAAAATCGGATAAAAATTTGATTATGATTAATATGCCAAACAGAAAATAGATTTAAAAAAAATCAGGTGTTCAACAATATACCAGAAATACCTAAGGGAGTTTTCTGTGTCAAGGCAATGTACTTGTGAACAAAATTAATGATTCATAAATAGATTTATTGCATCGGAATCTATTCATTAGAAGTATGTAGTAGATGGTCTCAGTTTAGATGGGTCGGTGGCAGAGCGGTTAGCGCGCTGGGTTAGTAATCCAGTGGTCGCGAGTTCAAATTCTGCCTCGACCGATTTCGTTCACCTATAGCACAAGCATTTATTTGCTTATTTTAGGGAACGTAGAAAGATGTATATGTACTTGTTTAACAAGGACATATTCATTTTTTTTTATTAAAAAAAAAAAGTAGTTGTCTATTTTGAGATGGAACTATTTGTGAACTTATAAAGATATTCGATAATGGTAATCATATCTTTTAAACGAGATTTACGGCATTTTACATAAAATACGACTTCGTGTCGACCGCCGTGGCACAGTTTGTAAGTCGCTTAGCATTTGTGCGGGCATTCTGGGTTCGATCCCCAGCAGAGGAGAAATTTATTTATATTAATTTCTTACGCAATTCTCGATTCTCTGGGCTGGAAACACTGGTTAGTTAGAAGAAATTGCCATATGGTAAAAAAGTCGCCTCTTGCGCAGGGTACAAAGAAGTGTTTATTATTATTGCTTCGTTTTTAAATATTGTTCTTTTTCAAAAAAATTATGAGATTGACTCTATAAGTAGGTACTTCAATCTTTTTATTAAACTATAAGAAACATTGACGATTATAAGAGTTTAATGATATAAAATAACTAAATTTTGCTTGCTAAAATATATTTTCACTTTCACAGGACGATAGATGAGGCCATAAGCGCGAGAGTGGTGTAACCCCAAAAATATTTAATGGAGATAATTAAGGATTTCATAATGATCAATATTAAAAAAAAACGTTTTTTACTTTAAATGATGGTACATTAATAATTGGTAATGTTATTAACTATCAATGCATCCAGAAAAAAATCGAATGAAAAATTGTAGCAGTGGAAAAACCGAATAAAAAAACATAAAAAATGGACGCCTGGTATCAGGTATGCAAATAGTATAACTTGTTAGACTACGCCTACCTCCACCCGTTCCGCATATGGGCACTGAAAACGGCCCCTTCGCAGAACGCTAGTAATTAAGACATAGAATGCATGGCACAAAGAGTAGCTCTAGAAGCTCCTCTGGACTCGTGGTCAAGCACAATAGTACAAAAAATGACAGTCAACATTGGTGAAAATAATGTTCACAGACATGGATTGACGCGAGATTACTTCAAACCAACTTTTGAGATTATATAATAAAATGCGAAACAGGAGTTTCATTAATATCTTTATATATTATAATTCTTCTGTACGTGTGTATGTCACTGAACTCCTAAACGGCCGGACCGATAAAGGTGATTTTTTTTCTATTATCATTTTCTGGTGTCCCTTTAGTCCCAAGTAATCGAAAAAAACAGGCAATATAGTCTCTTAAATAGTTCACCACCCATTCTGAATGGTGCCCTAACTAGGTGAGGCAAGACTGATTTGTGGGAACACACGCTTAGGTCGTGTTTCCTTTTATAAGTTAGTGCACACCCGCACACCTGTAGCTGGTTACCCCACGTTGTGGGATATGCCGTGATGGTGTGTGGTTATTTTTGTTTGCTGAACCATCTTATAGCAGGCAAGTCAAAGTTAGGGCAAGATAACGTCTGTCGGGTCCGTTAGTTTTTTGAATATTTTTTATGAAGCAAAATTTTTAAAAAAGTATGTTGATATTTGGTATCAATTAAATGTGTCCCATACGAACAAATATAAAATTTACCAGAGGTATGTAAGAGCAGAAGCGCAATTGTCGTAAAGTTCAAACTCCTTCCTTTATTATTCAATGCAATTTTTGCCCTCTAATTCCCTAGAAACTTTCCACACTAAGTGCCTCAGGAGGATACCTTCTTCCTATCTCCATAATATTTCTATCCATACCATACATTACCTATACTATACAGTGGCCTGGTCTCGGGTGCTAAAAGTACATATAGACATACCTACCTTACTTAAAGATAAGTTATCGCATGCCTCAGTTGAAAGTCATTATTCTTAGAAAACTTGTCGACTTAAACTACTTTGAAGGAAAAAATGCAATTTTCACTACTTTTCAAAGTTTCTACGTTGAATATGGTACGTTCATATATAGGTTTTTATTTGAATATGACAAATAAATGGCAGTACAGATAGATTTATTGTCATATTATGATGAGACGATTGAGGAAGAACGCCTGATGTAGAAAATATTCAAAGCAGACAGGAATGGAATACGAGTTGTCCAAGAAAATGATAGAATGACCAAGAGGGAAATGCATGAAACTTGAAACCACAGGTGAGAGGATGCATGCATGTTGACGAGGAGGAGAGGGAAATACACAACAAATCAGAGGGTCAATCGGCAAAATCAAAACCCTCATACTTACTTTACTTTTCGAATGGCTAGGCTCTTCTTCTAGACTTGAGTCTCACTCTTGGTGGATGTGTGATATAAGTGTGTACTGGGAGTGCTGGATTGTTTTTTATCTTTTTGATTTATTTTACAGTAGCCTGATTTCTCCTAACGGGGAGGTGGGGCCTCATGATTACCCATATCATGGATATAATTATTATATGGAGTTCTATAATATCTTTAGATGTCATAGAACTCCATACGATAATTATATCCATGATATGAGTAATCGTGAGGGTTTTGATTTCGTCGATTGAACCGGACTTGCCCCCCAGATCCCAACTATAGAGGAAAAGCAAGATTAGTTCCGTATGAAATATATTTTAAGCAGCATCGAATGAAGTATAGCTATCGAAAACAACTTACTTGAACCCGTCACGTGGGTACGCAGATTGCAAATTTGGATATTTTAGATTGGTTGGTATATATGTACATATATACATGTATACAAACCGCTCCGCTCCACGGCGAAAAGGCCAAAGAAATTTTGTGAAATCTTACCCTACGTATGCTCTCATAATCATTTAAATTATCATAGGCAATGGCACAAAAAAATATTTTCATTATCAAACATGGAGAAAAATTGAGTTAGGCCTAGCTTACAACGGTTAAGTTAAACAGTCGTTTTGTGGGATCTTAGATAATATTGATGCATGCGGTACCCTGCAGGTATTACAATAATTACTCGCTATTATGTAAAGTTAACTATATTATCTTTACTTTGAACATTTTACAGTTTTGCTAAATATAAAATAATGCCAGTCATAAAATTTTGCTATGAATCAGAATCATCATCAGCAATGGCGGTGTGGGCCTTGGCCTCCTCAAGAAACTGCCTCCATTCTGCCCTGTCGACAGCAAATGAATCAAAATTGTAAATATATAATTAATTGAGTATTTATTTATTTATTTACTCTCAGAAAGCTACAGCTGTTAATTATATCATTTACAATTCTGTTTTTAAATGTTAACATAGCCAAAAATGCTTTCTTCTATTTACATTTGTGAATGTATAATGTTTGAACGAACTACAGATTAAAGAACACGCTTCAATATTGATTTGATTTATTTTAGATGATTTTATTACACGTGTTATCGAGTATGAAGAAAAATTGGTTTCATGAATGTTTTGATAAACAGACTCGTTATATGATGATAATATTGTTTACGCATATAACAAACTTCGTCGAATAAAAAAGTTTTGTAAGAAGATATTAACAACGTGCTAGGGTTTTCTTATGGGCAGCAGGTAAGTAACACTGTTGTAGATTCTTGATGTAAAAAATATTTCCATCAAAAGTCAATAGGAAAACTTAGACGAAAGGAAAAATAACAACATTGTGGGTTTGGATTTTAATAAGTAAAGAATCTTTGATGGAAATGACGAATATAAAAGTGTAACCTAGTATAGCAAATTTCACGTGATATTTAAAGATAATTATAGATTTGATTGAATTATTTTCATTGATAATGAAACCCAAATCCAATTAGAATTTTCTGTGGCAAAAGTATGATATCAACAGACTTTAGAAATTATGAATATACTTACCATCTTCGACCACAAATACAACTCACACCAGGATGGTACGAATGATAAAATTAAGTTACAGAAATTAAACAATGTGAGAGTATCTAACAATCATAACTTCATTCGTTACTCTTTAGGCATGTATAGTATACATCCAGCTATAATATTATAAAATAATACAACACAATTTGCCAGTGTAGCGATGCTTTCATTATCATCGCCTTGTTTCTACTTTATCCAAGTATCCATAAACCCATTCTTGCAAGAAATATTGCATTCGTATACATATTACTATGCAGTTCTTCAACAGGAAAATAGCATAGGTACATATAACGAAGTGCAGTGGGAATATAAACTTAAACATTCTAATGGCAAAACTTTTGTGCTCAAATGTATATTTATGTTCAAAAACATTGTAATATTTTATGATTTATTTCCTACTTGTATCGTTGTTGTTTGTAATAAATTTCTTTCGATAGCCGTCATTATTCATACAAAATTTTCTAAAATATTCAAATTATTTTATACTTATTTAAGCATATGAACATCGTTGTACATAAAATATCACATTTCAAACAAACGGTCATTTTGCTAATTTATGCAAACAAGCAAAACCTACATTATACTTTTTAATGAAGTATTTTTTTTTGTTTTTGGGAAAGGTGTTTCTGCAGGTAGAATCCTATAGCTTTTTGAAGCAAAAAATCGTTTTATTAAAATTGATCAAAAGAATAAAAGGAAAAAAAATATGTTTGTATTATTACCACATTGAATTTTGAATGGATTTTGCTTTAGATTAGTGTTGTTTAAAAAATAAGACTTAATAGAAGTTTATCCCTTTTTGAAATTTTTTTTCGAGGGGAAAACTGATCAATTGTTAAGATACACACCTAGCAACACGAAAATGTGGTTTCATGATACTCACGATGCCTTCATTTGTTGGTCTTGGTACAGAAGGCCTGAAGAGGGACTCTCCTAATCCACTTCCAAGTTTGTTTACTATTGTTTTCCTTTCCCCCTATGTAAATAAGACCGGTTTAGCCTGAAACTACAAACGCTAAGAGCATAAAAGAAAAACTCCTTCTGTGCGTCAAGAAGATAAGCTTCTCTGTTTTACTGACCCCACTTGTATTATGCAAATGGACTAAATCCTTTCAAATGTTCATTTGTACAAACGATAAAACATGTTTTTGTTGCCTCTTGCACATCCCCCGGATGAATATATGCAGTAAAAATGATTTACCCACATACATACATTAGATATTCACATTTCTTACCTGTTTATGGTGTTTGTGTGGTCATTGACATGTAGGTAATAATATATCCAATATATGTAGATGTAGCCTATAGATATACTTAGAAGAACACATTTATATCTACATACATCGCTGTATGCGGAGTTCATATTACACGCATCCTTTTACCATTTCTCTGAATTTATATTATGCATTAGTACGAGTACATTTATTTTCTTGTTATTTGAAATCCAACGCCGATTTCCTCTGAAATACTCAGTCATAAATTATATATTTGTGTTGATAATCAACAAAAATATAGGTTTCTTAGAAAAATAAGCTTCTAGATTTTGGGGGATGAATACATTATTAACGTTTTCGGACTATGTTCTGATTTATTTTATTTATTTATTTCTTTAACATATAATTTTATAATTCAAATAAAGATGTAATTCACTAGTACAGTATTTTTTACAATTTTTTTCTTTGCAGTGCCTCATCAAAAATATTGCAATCTTGTGCTTGATGAGGGAATCACTTACAAAAAATATCAAATACAAAGCAATAATACAAAGTCATAGTTACATAAAGTAATTAAATAAAATCATTCACGAACAAAAAATTAAATAAACATTAAAAAAAAATTAAAATAAATGCAAATGTTATAAAATAAATGAAAATGAGGAATACACAAATAATGAGAAAACATATCAAAATACATATTCAAATAAAAAAAAAGGAAATACATGAAAATAATTGAAAAATGAGGAATACAGACGATTCAAACATATCAAAACACATATTAAAAAAAAAATAAAAATAGAAAATACTGGTGATCAAACAACATTACAAATCAATTAACAAATGGAGAAACACCAATTTAGAATGTTAAATTAAGTGCAATTTTAATTTTTGTTTAAATTTTTTATATTCCTTTGCAATTGAAACATTTTATTCCCAAATAAATGTAATTGTTTTGTAATTATCCTGTGTTACATTTGGGTATTTTAAAATCGTTTTGGAAACGCAGAGACTTATTTTTTTCAAATTTTTGTAAATATTATCTTTGAAAATTTGCAAAATTGACACATTTTTATAAATATTATCTACTTTGGGTACTTTGAAAATGTCAAATATTGTTGTAGTGGGGAAAGTGCGTGCTTTCTCAAGTATAACTCTAACTTGGTTTAAAATATTGTCATATGCTCCTCCTCAACCAATGATTCCATAAATAAGCAAAGAATGAACCGTAGTATAATATATGTTTTTTAGGTTTTTCAAGTTTAATACATTTCTTAGTCTTATGAAAATGTATGTATATATCATACCATACCATACCATACCATCACGCCATTTCCCTATTTGTTATATACATTTCCTTATTCGTTTAACTAAATCACCTAAATGAGCTTTCCATTTCATTTAATATTTATTTAAATCTATAGTACAAACCAATAAGTAAACTGATTTTTTAAAGGAAAAAAATTATCATCACGGAATATCCCACAATGTGGGGTAACCAGTGATAGGTGTATGGGTGTGAATTACCCTTTAAATATAAATGATTGTGATTTTTTGTAATAAATACTTGATATCCAAATTATATTATGTGAAAAAAGTGTTTATACAATAAAGTCATTATGCTGTTATACCTACTTAAAATACACGCGATATAAAACAAAAACATAAAAAAGTAAAAAAAAATGATACATAAAAAAGTAAAAAAAAATGATAATACCTACCTAACGTAATAACGTAAAGTTAATAACACCGATTTGCTTTTCCAATGCAAAAATATAGTTTTGCCATAATAATAACAAACAAATCAAATTTTGGGATTTGAGGTGCTCTTTTTCCTAACAATCCTTAGAGGTTCACTTCCAAAACATTTTGTCTGTGATAACTTGTATTATAAATAATTTTAAGATGTCATTAATAGAATGAAATCTTAATCTTAATGACATCTAACATATTGTGATGGTTTGGCCACATGGGGAGAATGAACGAGAAACGCCTGACAAAGAAAATAAAATATACATTGCGGACAGGAATGGAATGAGAGGTAGGGGCCGCCCAAGAAAGTGCTGGCACGACCATGTGAATGGTAATTTGAAAGAAGTGTTAGAAGCGTGAACAACAGACGAACATGTTGAATGAGACGATGCATGTTGACGAGGCGACGAATTTGTGTCAAGATAGAAATATGTGGTATACGGTTCTCTATGTATACTCCGTAAAGGACATGGCGGGATGGTTTGTATGTATATTTGTTATAATTTTTATTCATAATTTTGTTCTTGAAGAATTCATAATAATATATTCAATGGCAGAAAAACTTTTCGTTATCGTGCTTTACATGAATTACCGAAGATCTCTTTTAAAATAAATGCTCGAATAATTGGTACATACCTACTTACAATTTTCTATGACTTCGAGTACAAGTATCGTGACTTCAGACGTCATTTTAGTAAGCTCTTGAAGTAAATTTCATATACAGACCCCATTATAAATTAATGTCAAATGACATCATCCACTCATCGTTAGACTGTCTGTCCATTTTACTTCATTTCGTTTTATAAGTTCATCGGATATTCTTTATGTGGAAATAAATTGTCTTGAATTTAACTTGAGTTTTGATCGTTGAGTAGACAATTTGACCGAACGATAGCTATGAAATATTAACATAAAAATAAAATTAAGACAAAATTAAGTTAATCAAGACAAAATATGAAACAAAAAAATAAACGCCAGAATGTGGGTAGAGTGAGAAAATGCAAGAAAAAATAGTATATTTTGAGAATTAATATAATACACAATTTCATATACTTTGGATATTGGAAATAATTAACAAAAATAAAATTAAAAAATAAAAACAGTGAGATAGGTGTTGAAAGAGTTGAGAAAAGGAGGGCAATTTGAATTTTATTCTGACGAAAATTAAATCGTACCGTTCCTAAAACCGAGTTACCGATAACCGATACATTATTTTATACTCAATATATGGTGAGTATAAAATAATGTATCTTGAGAAAATTCAATCAATTGTAATATCGACTGAAGGATCGACTGTTAACAATGTGCTACAGACGTAATTTTCAATTCATTGGAGACATTGCCAGGAGAGAACCAGATTGCCTCGAAAAGCTTGTTGTGGTGGGCAGCATAGAGGGACGCAGATCTCGTGGTCATGTTAAGTCTGCATTAGGGTCGCCATTGACTGGTGCACTACGTTCTGTCCAGAAAAAAATCGGGTCACACAAGGAGTGATTGGTTATAACCGCCACCCTGAGTCACAAGGATAAGGACGAGAGAGAGAGAGAGAGAGAGAGAGAGAGAGAGATTGTTTTTTGATTGAAAGCACGAGGTGAATATCTTTTTTTATTCATTTTCAAAAATATGGAAGTTATTAAATGGTATAGTATACAGTAGCGGAATTGCTTATAGAAGCCGAAAATCTTGGCTTGCCTATGAATATTAAGTTAAGAAATTCAGGACCTAATAATGTTTTGTCTGTTTTATTGAAACCATACCAAAAGATTAAAAATTGAACCGTATGTAGATACGATGCTTGACAGGGCCACAAATGTAAATGTTATTTTGGCATGTGCTTTTAAAATATTTTCATGGCCACTCAAATGAACATTAAAGCTAAAAAAACATTAAATTTTCGACATTTCCCAATTTTATTGATTATTTTTAATTTTTTTATCAATAATTATTTTAATTATGTCTTATAATTTTAATTTTCAAGGTTTGCCTATTCCGAAGGTTCTAGGCACGCCCCTGATAGTATACATATATGCGGTTGAAGTTTTGAACTGAATGAAATAACGGGTACAATATAAGGTCAGGATAACCCAAGGAAAAAAAATCTATTTATAATATTTAAAATTACTTTATTTACACTACTTACATAGGTAGAATAACGTCGATCGTTTTCGAGAGCAACGTTTTCGATTCAGGAAAACTTAGGTACATACTTGAAAATAAAATATAGACTGATTTCAAAAGTAGACCTTAAGCGTCAGACCTAAACAACAGTCTATATTTTATTTTTAATTTACTACGCAAGTCTTCCTGCAGAAGAGAAGATTATTCTCATATTATGATTAAGTAATGTAACAATTGAACTTTGGATATGATAAATAATTTATAATGACGTCACAAAGTAACCATTCAAATAGACATTTATTTATTTGTTTGTGTATTTAAATTTTCTATAAAACTTTTACTTTATCTGTATATGTTAAGAGAAACTTATTTTACGCACACTAATGTAACACATTACTAGTATAACCGTATTGCTTTTATTTTCTTGAATGTTATTTCAAAAAACAAACAAAGTATACCCCTTTTTAAAATAAATCGAATTGTGGGTTTTATTAGCCCACACTAGGAGAGTACAAGTTAGTAGATATGTATATAAGAATACGGCTATCGTATCCAATTCGTACTTTGTTATGTTATAACATAACACAGGGGGTGGATAAGTTTAAAGAGTTGTAGACTTGGATAGGAAGAAGTGGAGTTAGAGGCATGATGAATTTTTTATGCCGCAGTAAATAGGTACCCATTGCGTGCCTGCGGCCAGGAACAACAGTCAAGGGGATGCCGCGTTTTTAATCGAACCACCCTGTAAATAAACAATTGCATGTGTACATATTTTATTTAAACACCCAGTGTTTGTCTTGCTTCGGGCGTATCTTTACAGAGTTTATTCAGGGTTAGAAGGATCTGGCTGGGTGGTGCGACAATGATAATATCGCAATGCGTGCCTAAGGAGTTGCTTTGTATATATTCACAACAGTAATTATCAATTTGATTGACTGATTGAAAAACAAATGCAATCTCTAACAATAGCAAATATTTTTGTAATTTTTGTAGAAGTCATACAAAAAGATTTTGTTTCTATGCCAGTGTCAATGATATAGGTACAATGTTTCTAAGGTAATTATAATTTTTTAAAACCGCATTGAAATATTTGTGACGATGACGCAATTTTGACATTTATTTAAAAAATAGATATTTACTAGTTGCATGTAACACACGAGATCCACTGTCGACGGTGTAAGTATGTAATATAGTTGAAGAATAGGTATCAAAAAAAAATTCCTTATATCCAATTTATCGATTACTTTAAGATATTTTGTTTTTTTTAAAACGAAACATGAATGTCATGATAGGAAAGTGTGGAGGCTATTCCTTATTTCCTAACCTACATATTTAAACAGCTTGATGGTATGTATGAAGATTAAGTATCAAACTGTTGAGTGTCCCCGTAGATATTGTGTTTTATTTTATTGTTTATGTTGTACGATTTCTTCACTAAATTAAATTTTTACATACATGATATTGTTTCATACAATTTATATGGCAGCTTATGTACACAATATCTACGGGGACACTTAGTTTAAAACTTACAGATGCATAAAATTAAGCTGTTTACCTATTCAGGGTATAAAATAGGTCTGAACTCACTATTTTATCCTGGCATAGATGTTTTGAATAGGAAAACAAAATATTAATATTCAATAATTTGTATTTCAGGGTTTAAAGTTTGGTATGAATTCTTCAAACTTTACATACTTATCGCCATCGACAGTTGGATATCATGGGTTTCATGCAACTAGTATTAACAAAACCGTATTTAATCATATTTTTCATATTACTTCTTATAATATTCAACTTTTTGGCATGTTTAAAAAAAAATTGCGAACTGTAAGTTGTTTCATTTAAATCAAGAGAATATTGTAATAAATCATTTTCTTATTTAGTTTATTTATTTATTAAAAAAATAATGAATATGTCTTTGTAACAAGTATATATATAAATATATATATATATATATATATATATATATATATATATATATATATATATATATATATATATATATATATATATATATATATATACATCTTCACACATTCCCTAAACTAAGCAATAATGCTTGTGCTTTAAGTGAACGAAATCGGTCTTGGCAGGATTGAAACTCGCGAATTATATTCTGTATACTTAATGAATGTTATACTGTCAATTCGTTTGTATGAACATGAACGTGGATTGTGGGGTAACAGAGAAATGAAAAAATCATATCAGATAGGTCATAGGAAATAATGGAGTCACGTAACCGATGTAAATCAGCAGTCGTTGTGTATAATACAAGGTGAGGTGGGTAGGTAGGTTCTAATAAAAAGCTTGCATAAAGACTTGAAATAATTGCTGGCAGACGCAATAGGTCTAATTAAAATCGGACTCTGGGGAAATATGAAGAGAAAATACTGGGAGTGAGACCCCACTCCCCTTTAGCGCACAGTTTGTGATTAAACGCTTCTGCTAATTATGGATAGCATTGTGAACCGTAGACTGCTCGATCGTCTGTAAAATTCATTGTGTTAATATTTGAACTCAACACCCAAAGACAGTTTTTATATTAATAACAAGAGATAGGTATGCCGCCTCGTCTTAAAATTATTAAAAAAGTTTATGGAATGTTCTCAAATATCCAGGATACCTACACAAAAAAACACTGTGTTTTGCAAAATTTAAACACAGTGGTCCAATGCAAAAAACGATGACTTAAAAATTTATTTTAAAACTAAGTTGTATTCACCTGATTGAATTTGATTTTATTTTCCTGATTTTAAGTATATATATGTTTATATTGGCAGTGTGATCAAAGACAACATAGATCCCGACAAAGAGGTGAGGTTCGAAACAAATAATTAAAAATAATAGATCATTCAATCTTCTGCAATTTTATAGTAAATAATGGTCAAATGCTACATATGGTTCATACTCCTCTACGGAGTAGAGACATGGACATTAAAATCAAATGCAATGAACTGAATTGAAGCATTTGAAATCTGGCTTCATCGCAGAATGCTACGAATCCCTAGGACATAATATGGTCACCATCGCTGAAGTGTTGCGAAGTGCTGGCGTGGGAAGAGAATTATTGTTGTCCAGTATAAATTCTCCGTTACAATATATACGACTTACAGCAACTCATCATGAAAGGAAAAATTGAGGGTAGTCACGCTGTGGGTAGGAAGCGGATCTCTTGGTTAAGAAACATTAGGGAATGGATCGCAGTCCACAGAGTGGAAGAGCTGTTAGTCAGAGTGGTAGCCGACGTCGCCGTCGGTGGGATCTGACATAAAAAGAGTAAATCGAATATTCTTTTTTAATTGCATATACGCAAACATTGGATTTTTTTCCCTTTCGGGAGTCAAATGATATTTTTATTAACAAACATTTTTTCAACATCTCAATAGAGACGAAGTAGGAATATTGTAGAAGAACCAGGAACTCGAGGCACCTACAAGGCTTATGACCTGTCATCGGCTGGTTTAAAAAAAAATAATAAAAAGAGTAGGTATGTATAAAAACATTTTCAAACAATGTCATATAATTCTTGCAACGCATGTTTTCGAGATGATGTTTGTATTTTAGATGTTTTTTTTCTCATTAAGTACCATAATGTACTAATTAACTTTGGTTGAAAATGATTGCCTAATACCAATAGGGTCGCTTTTGTGCACTTCATTGAATTAAATTAATATCGTTAACAATCGAAACATGTCGCGAAGTGACTCAAAAAACAAGCAGTTTATAGCGAATTTATGATTCAAATATGGAATTTAATTAATTTTATTTTGATGTAATATTAAAACAAAAGTTATTATTAATTCAATCCATGATAAGCTCTTGAAAGTAGATATTTGGATTCAGTGGTGAATTTTTGTGAGTCTACACTAAGGATAAGTGTCTTCGTATTTACCTTCCAACCAATGTTGTAAGAACGACTTCACTGAAAGATGCAATAGTTGAAGTGGTAATACTCAGAACTGACCGAGTTATCTCTGAATTCTTAAGAAAACTTAACTCTTGACGCTATACGACTGTCTCTCTAAGGCGATCCTATGTGGACCGAATTCTTGTTCCGAGAATCTCGGTGTTGGTTTAATTAATCTGATCTTCATACATATTGTATACATAAAATATCATTCAAAATATACCTGTAAGTACAATTATATATTTAAGGTGGACGACAGAGCGGCTAGGGCGCTGGGTCCAGAGGACGCGGGTTCGAATGTCGCCCGATTTAGTTCATTTTCATTAATTTCAGACGCCATATTCATTCTTTGAAAAATGACTTTGGAGTTATTTTTTAATATCTATAATATGTATTTTGACATAATCAAATCGTCTTTAAACAAAATTGTGGACAAACATAAAATGTAAATTAGATATAATAATATTATTCAAATTCCAAAATATTCAGAGAGAAACAAATTCCAAAAACTATAATTTATATTTCATGCTTTTCTTTATAAATATATATTTAAAGTTATTCGTCGAAGAACAAGTTATTAACACTAGTTGCATGTAACACATGAGATCCAACTGTCGATAGCGATAGTATGTATAGTTGAAGAATATGTACCAAACTATAAACCCATAAATAAAAATTATTGAATATTTTCAGATATTTTGTTTTCTATACAACATATATTATGTAGGTATGTATGTCAAGATAGGATAGTTTGGAGGAAGTTCCTTTTTTCCTACCCAGAATATGCAAATAGCATGATGGTATGTATGTATGTTTGGAGATGAAGTATCAAACTATTAAGTCTTCTTACATATTGTGTATAGGCGACTGCCATACAAAATGTATGAAGCGATGTCGTCACTAAATTCAATTTTTAAAAAAATTGTTAAAAAAAAAATTGAGATCTTCTACAACAATGTTAATATTTTTTATAGAAAATTAAATTATCTAGTTGGGGTGTTTCGGCTTTTTTTGATAATTGTAAAAGTTTTGGAAATATAGGCAGTTAAACTCATAAATTTATCATAAAAAAAATATTTTTCTTAATAAAAAATGTTTGAGAAACCCTGGAATTTTTTTGAAAAAACTCATTTGAGATTTTGTATTTGTCTATGTTTGTACCAATTTTCAGTGTTCTAGCGTTTATGGTTTCTGAGATATATGGAAAAATAAAATAAAAATTCAAAAGTTGATAACCCCTGACTGAAACAAAAATTCAAAATTCCGAGTATAAAAGTTTTGTAGGCCTGTAACTGTTTATATATTCTGAAATTTTAGGCTCTGTAAATTGAGCGGATCAAAAGTTATAAGGGGGGGACGGACACACAGACACACACACAGACACACACACACACAGACACACGAAATGTTCTACTCCGAATTCTGAGTAAATCCGTGTATGGAACATATATGCTGCGAAGCCTCTAAGTTGGTGTTTTTTGACTTCAAAGTTGGAAAAGCCGTGAAAAAAGTAGACCTCTCCATACAATTCTCGCGTATTCTGGCTTGATACATTGTCGATATGTTAAGAGAACAAAGTTCTCCTGAACAAATCGACAGTTGGATTATTAATTTATGCATAAGTACCCATATTTATTTTACAAAGAAAATAAAATATCATTAACTTGTTGATAAATAGCAAAACGTAGTTACCTTTAGACCTATTACACATTCAAGTTATAAATGTTTAATGTATTCTGTTCTCGGGGACTTTGTAAACAATATCAACACCTCGGTATTAAATGCGTGAAAACACAACACAAGTGTCCTTTTAAGTGTCCTGGGAGTATGGGACCTCGAGACCATGTTCCTACCTGAGGGTAAAAGAACAAATTGCTCTTCTTGAGACTGACTCATTATACCTATTAGTATTATAAATGCAGTCTAACATGTTTTATTGTTGCCTTGAGGTGATTTCCTACATGTTGCAGAGCATAATTATCATAAACTAAATACTATATTATAAAAAAGTTAACAACGATGTGAATATTGCTGATTTTTTGAATTTAGAAACTGAATTATCTTTAATTAATTTCGTATCGTATTTAACCAACATCCAAAAACGCAGGAGGTTATCAATTTGATTTTTTTTTATGTAATTTCAGCGAAAATATTTTATCACGTTGTCCGATTTCAATTATTATTTTTTTTATTAGAAAGGGGTTATCTTCCGATAATTTCCATTTCAATTTGTTCAAGATGTGATGGTGCGATACATGACGATATCATCGAAGAGATTCAATTATGGCAATCGTGAGAAATTATGAAATTCATCAGCTTGCGAAGGATTTTCGTATTGCTGTATAGAGAAATTATATGAAAGATAATAATACTACATACATAATATCACGCCATGCCCCAAATAGGGTAAGCAGAGAGAACCGAAAGCCACATTCCTTTGAAAGTCATTTTTTATATTTATTTATTTATTTATTTATTTATTATTTTCATCAACGGCTAAATAGCCTTTTACAAGTACATACAAAATAAAATAGTATAAACACGTTTAATACATACATACAATAATATTATAAAATAAAACAAAAAGAGATGTATAAATGTACGAAATATCTACCAGAACATTTTTTGCATATTATATCTAAACATTTTTTAAGAAACAAATATCAAAAACAAAAAGAAACAAAAATAGCATATATAAATTATATACCTAGGTATAAAGTAAATTCAAAAGTGTCATTAAAAAAGAATGAAACATAAAAACAGTTGAAAAATAAGCCATGAAACTAAATATAAATTCAAAATAAAAGAGTAATTGATAAAATAATAATAACATCTTATAGGGAAATAAAATATGAAAGATTATTGTTCTCTATGCAGCCCAGACTATGGTAATAAATGTTTAAATCGTATATTATGCAAAGTGCATAGATCTAGAGCTGATTAGTTTTCTAAAGACAACTGTTAATACAAATATAATCTATTATTTCATCATTTACGTTGTTTTTTTTAGTGTCCTCTCTACAGCCCGAACTATAAGTCCGATTGAGTTCATATTGGTATTATATAGGTATTTATGCAAAATCCATAAATTTAGAGCTTAATAATTTTACATCTGTAAATTTCTTTTTTATGATTTTATCTGTCAAAATTTTCAAAATGCTCTCACGGTCTGTATAGTGGAGTGGAGTGGAGTGGAGTATGTACGAAGAGGAGTAAAGTAACGGAATTGCAAACTTGAATACGATATAGACGATCTATGTGATATTGGTAAGATTAGCCTCCCGCAGATAAACGTGACTATTGATGATTCTCTTTATGTAGCATTGGTCGGCTCTACAGCCACTCGCGTTTTTTTTTATACGCGCTTAATATTGCATTCAGGGATAGCCAACCTTTACAGATAAAATATTTTTATGAAAAATATAGGTAGGTATATAACATAAATAAATTAAAAGCTCCTGTAAGGGAAATTTGAGTTATCAACATCATATTGATACTGTGTGTCTCTATAGACAAGTGTATTTTTTATTATCACTTCTGTCTTCCTCAAGGGGTAGGGAGAGAGCCGAATACTGTATTCTTCTAAGTTGACACATTTCCATCGTCTCATCAACACTCATGCACTGTCTCATTCATGCTCGTCTTGGTCGTTAAGTAAATTTTTACATCAATTCCTCAATAGGTAGAGAGCGTATACTATGAGTTTCGTGACAATGTTTTTGTGTGTATGAGAACTAATATTTGTTTAAGAATCTAATAGAAATGTAATTACATACATCATAACAACGCGTTAAGGAGATTGTCAACTTTTCAAGATATGTACACTTACTGTGTAGTGGAAAGTTTAGTATTGGCCACAACCCACTCGTTTGCTTATTGTACTATCATATAAAATTCATATTAAATAAAACATATTTTACTATTACTCCGAATTTTCATGAGGTTAAACGTTGTTCGGTTTGGTTGTAAGAGCATTATGGTAATAAACCTTCCTTTATGACACTCTTTTGTATTTTGAGGATTTTCGTCACTTGAAATGCCAACTTATAATTTTATTTTTTACGATTATTAAATGAAATGTGTTTACGAAATATCTCAATGATTTTTCATTTTTACGTAATAGTTTATTTGAGACAAATATATGATTGAACCCAAAAAATCATTTTTACAAATTTAACCAATTATTTGTGATTTGCTTCACTAATCTCTGGAATAGACTTGATAACAAAGTACGATGTGTAAAAAGCAACAAAGTTAATAGGCATAAGACCCTTTAAGTATCACGGGATTTAGGAAAGGATGTGGTATATAGCTAATCAGAACAACAGGAAATGCCCCTGGGCAGTCAGTTACTAGTTACGACTCGCTCTCACGGCCTGGATTTTGGCCTGTCTCCAGATGATACCCCTGTAATCTTGGCAGCCTGTAAGGAGTATGTCGAAGCAGATCCTCACGATCCAGGAATAAATAAAACAGTCGCTATGGTTATTGGGATATTGCCGTGTTAGTATCTGTATGCGAGTTTATATTTCGGGTACATATCTCCTTACAAAATATGCACAATTCATGAGACTTGTTTACATTAAAAGAATATTTGAAACAAACTTAGTCATCTTATGCTAGAAATTACATCGAGACAATAGCAAGTGATCAAATTATTTAAGAATTCAAAGCCTAATTTAAAAAATTCAAAAAAGAAAACTTATGCACAATACAATAAAATGAAATGTTAATCAAATTATTTCAATTGTAAATACAATAAATATAGTAAAAATAATAATAAATGGAGAATTTATATAGCACCATTTAACTAGTAAAGATATAGTGCTAGTAAAGAGATAATGCTAATCATTCTATCAATATTGTTAGTTGAAATCTTCTTCTTATTTTTCTGTACCTATTTCAAAAATTTAAAAGCGAATCGATCGTCTTGTAAAATTTAAAATATATTTTCCTAGGTCCTATATTAGACGAAAGTGTTTTTTGATAATTGACAATGGAGTTCTACAATAATTTAAACATCGCATCGTACCGCTGCGCTGTCCATCTCAGTTGCTAAAATTTAAATTGTTTTAATTTTTATCCATAAAATAATCAGTTTGATATTTAATACACTATCCCAATTTCATAAATGTGCTCTGATCCAGTTTCTATTTATTTTGAGTGCATTATTTCATACGTATATAATCCGAGGATCACGCGTGGTCACATACCTACTACATACATATAAGAGGTGAGATAGAATCTGGCGTCTACTAATTACTACACTGTCTCTTGAAGCGCAGCGCCCACCAACACAACACATAAAACTAATTTATACAACCGGGATAAATCTGGAAGTCACGGCGTGATAGTGTCCCAGCAAACTATGACCAGACCTGAACTATTTCCTTGTACTGTTGTTCTGGCAAAAGCGATATATTTGGGTTAGTTCAATCCCGTGGAACAATGGTGATATCGCGAACGAGGATCAGATAATTTCACCAACAATGCTTCGCTACTTATCCGTTAGCGTAGACATCTGACCACAAAGCGATTGGCGGTACAACGCCAGTTTCACACAGTTTTGAGCTCGTGCATGTTTAAATATTAATGGAAACTGAAATGGCAATAAGTGGAGAAGGTAATTTGCATTTTGTGTCAAAATTTGCGTTGTTATAAAATATTAAGAGTTAAGCAACAAGTAGATACAGTAATGATGCTTTAGCCAAGAATTAGGTACCTATGTCACGAAACATTTTCAATAAATTTTTATTTTCATTTGAAATATTCGGTTAAACATGATTTTCCAAGAATATTTGGTAACATCCAATTAAAAAATTACTACATACTGATTACAGAAATGGAATGTGAAAAGAAAAAAAGGGAATTTAAAGACGAAAGGAACTTCATTTGACAAGAATAAATGTCAAATTATTTAATTCAGAAAAATGCTAATTTGTATTTCAAATATCTCTATCAAATAAAAAACTTAATCACCCTTTTTATGTTCCAACGTTATATTATGATGGGTGATTAAAACGATGTTCAAACCTTATCGGCAATGGGGAGAGGGTAAAATATTTATTTATAAATGAAAGATGAATCGATGCCCTGATGAGGGAATAAATTGTTATTATTAATACTAAAAAGCAATTAGTTCTGATATTTCAGTGACTGGTGATCCTGATTGATCCCCTTTTTTGTAGATGTTAAGGCTTGGATTGGCCGAAGGTACGTAAACGGTTGAGCTGATCCTACATACATAAATATCAGAGCCGACGATGTCTAACTATACAACACTAATTAGTGTTCAATCAATATAGATTGTATGTGATGTCATTGCATATATACTTTTGATATTCATTTCACGTTATATAGACACCTACGTAAGGATAATTAAATTTGTTCATAGAAGCTTTGAATGTATAAATATTTGCAAACTTAGTTAGTAAGAACATAGTTTAGAAAAAGTAGGTATATGATCTTGTTTCAAAGACATATTCATTATTAATTCTTTAAATTTATTTCTTTGTCTTTGCTGAGAAGTATCTATGCAGATCCATACGCTTCTGTGATTTGGGATTTTTTTTTTCTTTTTAATTGTAGACTTTCAAATACAACATCAAATGTTGCAAATATGTAAGTAAGTACATTTTTTATAGTAGAGAAATATTTCACTAGATGCATTTCATATCCATTTAGAAATAACATAAAATGGTTGTATATCAGAGTTACATAAGTACAGTTAATATATAAATCAATCTGATCACAAGGGCCACATAAATGTCTCGAGGCAATCATGCAATTTTGATAAATTGGTTTCAACATCTATATCTTCACATTGTATCTACTTGACTATCCACAACTATGGGTTGTATCGGTTTGTCAATTGCTAAAATTTTATAGATTTACTACTCATTCTATTAAAATTTTCATTTACCATTTTCAAATTGATTATATTGATACTGGCGCTACAGTACACTGTGGACCCAGTCCATTTCTTTTCTACGCAGACCATTTATGAGCCAAGCATTAAAAATCTGTATTACTTCAAGTGATTAGTGCAAAAAAAATAAAATAAAAAAGACTGCGATTGCAATAAATCTACGATCTCTATCATATTATATTGCTACAGATATTACCTCGCATGTACATACGTTTTCCCCGTAGACATGCAATAAGATGTATGGATATATTTTCCTTGCCAACCTGTCATTTATGATTTATGACTGAAGATTCCTTCGATTATCCATGGAGCTCCATGTGGACCAAGCGCCTGAAGCCTTTTATTATTGTTCAGATTCATTCCAGGATTGTCAAAGAACTTGACAACCTAATTTGCGAAGAAATGGACGAATGTAATTATATTGATACGTACTTGAAAAAGTAACGGATAAACATGAGATATGGTTAAGTTCTATCAATGGGTAAAAATAAATAAAAATATAATTTCTGTGTTAACGGATTTTACATCCAAAAGAGGAAACAACTTTCTTAGTCAACCAATTTTATTTTTTCTCAATTCAGTGGTACGGTATTTTGTGTTTTCATTCACGTCTTTCTTCAATTCTTAAAATTCTTTTCAAAGGGGTATGTTTTTACAAAAAATATTCTTTTCAAATATTATACCTTGTTTTTTATTAATCCTTTCACACCATAATGATTTTCGCTCATTCCTTGTGAAATTGAACATCATATGTGATTCAACACATATTATTTATTTCCTTGGAAAACCTTTCGCTTTGCAAGATTTTCACTCTTTGTATATTTGTGCCCTTTATTGGAGCTTTTGTAGTCAATATTTTTTATTAATCCTTCTCGTATATTTTTTTTTTAAAATAGACACAAACATATTATTCGCAGATACACATATATTATTAGGAGAGGAAAAATCAATTAATAAAAACTTAAATTTAAACGTAATTTCAAGTTTTGCAACATAAATTTAATATATGACTAAACAAATCGGTTTTCACAAGTTATTTTTAATTATGTCATTGTTTCAATAATAAATAACTCACTAAGCGAAAAAAAACTATCGGTCTTCGTGGCTCGGTTGGTTCGATATCCGACTGCTGATACAAAGGTCCCGGGTTCGATTCCCAGTGGAGACACATAATATATGAGTCTCCAGAATGGGACAACTTGTTGTTAGGTGCGTGTCAAATTAATATTAAACATAGTCCCTGTTAGTTGCCCGAGAAGTGATAGTAAGTAAATAAGTAAAAAAAAAACTTCCTCTTTCAAAAACAAAAAAAATAGAGTTTCAAAGAAAAATAAGGTTTGGACATGAATTATGAACTGGGTTTTTTTTAAAGAATGAATATGTTTGTAGTAACAGGTACATATACATCCTCATAAGTTACATCCTCATCCTCATAAGGGTTACATCCTCATATTATATACATCCTCATCCTCATCCTCATAAGGGTCGATGGCAGAGCGGTTAGCGCGCTGGGCTAGTAATCCAGTGGTGGCGAGTTCGAATCCTGCCTCGACCGATTTCGTTCACCTTTAGCACAAGCATTTATGCTTATTTTAGGGAACGTAGGGAGATGTATATGTACTTGTTTAACAAGGACATATTCATTTAAAAAAAAAAAATAAGTTCCCTATATTAAGCATAAATAAGAGGCAAAAACCATAGATGTCGCCCTAGGGACTAAATTATATTGACAGTGATGTGCTATGCACTGTAGCAGCGACAGCGATAAGAGGAGAAATCCAGTGCTTTGTGCTGATCAATCTTAGGATTGTGACCCAGAAGAAGTACATTTTTCTATACTAGTTGCATGTAACACATGAGATCCAACTGTCGATAGCGATAGTATGTATAGTTGAAGAATATGTACCAAACTATAAACCCATAGATACAAATTATTGAATATTTTCAGATATTTTGTTTTCTATACAACATATGTAGGTATGTATGTCAAGATAGGATAGTATGGAGGAAGATCCTTTTTCCTACCCAGAATATGCAAATAGCATGATGGTATGTATGTATGTTTGGAGTCGAAGTATGAAACTATTAAGTCTTCTTACATATTGTGTATAGGCGACTGCCATACAAAATGTATGAAGCGATGTCGTCACTAAATTCAATTTTTAAAAAAATTGTTAAAAAAAAATTGAGATCTTCTACTACAATGTTAATATTTTTTATAGAAAATTAAATTATCTAGTTGGGGTGTTTCGGCTTTTTTCGATAATTGTAAAAGTTTTGGAAATATAGGCAGTTAAACTCATAAATTTATCATAAAAAAAATATTTTTCTTAATAAAAAAAGTTTGAGAAACCCTGGAATTTTTTTGAAAAAATCAATTTGAGATTTTTTATTTGTCTATGTTTATACGAATTTTCAGCGTTCTAGCTTTTATGGTTTCTGAGATATAGGGAAAAATAAAATAAAAATTCAAAAGTTGATAACCCCTGACTGAAACAAAAATTCAAAATTCCGAGTATAAAAGTTTTGTAGGCCTGTAACTGTTTATATATTCTGAAATTTTAGGCTCTGTAAATTGAGCGGATCAAAAGTTAAAAGGGGGGGACGGACACACACAGACATACACACACACAGACACACACACACACACACAGACACACACACACACACACACAGACACACGAAATGTTCTACTCCGAATTCTGAGTAAATCCGTGTATGGAACATATATGCTGCGAAGCCTCTAAGTTGGTGTTTTTTGACTTCAAAGTTGGAAAAGCCGTGAAAAAAGTAGACCTCTCCATACAATTCTCGCGTATTCTGGCTTGATACATTGTCGATATGTTAAGAGAACAAAGTTATCCTGAACAAATCGACAGTTGGATAAATTTGTGATTATAAACTAGTTGCATGTAACACATGAGATCCAACTGTCGATAGCGATAGTATGTATAGTTGAAGAATATGTACCAAACTATAAACCCATAGATACAAATTATTGAATATTTTCAGATATTTTGTTTTCTATACAACATATGTAGGTATGTATGTCAAGATAGGATAGTATGGAGGAAGATCCTTTTTCCTACCCAGAATATGCAAATAGCATGATGGTATGTATGTATGTATGTTTGGAGATGAAGTATCAAACTATTAAGTCTTCTTACATATTGTGTATAGGCGACTGCCATACAAAATGTATGAAGCGATGTCGTCACTAAATTCAATTTTTAAAAAAATTGTTAAAAAAAAATTGAGATCTTCTACTACAATGTTAATATTTTTTATAGAAAATTAAATTATCTAGTTGGGGTGTTTCGGCTTTTTTCGATAATTGTAAAAGTTTTGGAAATATAGGCAGTTAAACTCATAAATTTATCATAAAAAAAATATTTTTCTTAATAAAAAATGTTTGAGAAACCCTGGAATTTTTTTGAAAAAACTAATTTGAGATTTTGTATTTGTCTATGTTTGTACCAATTTTCAGCGTTCTAGCGTTTATGGTTTCTGAGATATATGGAAAAATAAAATAAAAATTCAAAAGTTGATAACCCCTGACTGAAACAAAAATTCAAAATTCCGAGTATAAAAGTTTTGTAGGCCTGTAACTGTTTATATATTCTGAAATTTTAGGCTCTGTAAATTGAGCGGATCAAAAGTTATAAGGGGGGGACGGACACACAGACACACAGACACACACACAGACACACACACACACAGACACACGAAATGTTCTACTCCGAATTCTGAGTAAATCCGTGTATGGAATATATATGCTGCGAAGCCTCTAAGTTGATGTTTTTTGACTTCAAAGTTGGAAAAGCCGTGAAAAAAGTAGACCTCTCCATACAATTCTCGCGTATTCTGGCTTGATACATTGTCGATATGTTAAGAGAACAAAGTTCTCCTGAACAAATCGACAGTTGGACTAGTTGCATGTAACACATGAGATCCAACTGTCGACAGTGATAGTATGTATAGTTGAAGAATAACTACCAAACCCATAAATACAAATTATTTATTATTTTATGATATTTAGTTTTCTATACAACACATGTACCTAGGTAGTCAAGATAGGATAGTATGGAGGTCAGTCTTTTTTTCCTACCCGGAATATGAAAACAGCATGATGGTATATGTATATTGTATGTTTAGAGATGAAGTATCAAACTATTAAGTCTTCTTTGATATTGTGTATAGGTGACTACCATACAAATTGTATGAAGCGATGTCGTCACTAAATTCAATTTTTATAAAAATTGTTAAAAAAAATTTGAGATGTACTACTACAATGTTAATATTTTTTATATAAAATTAAATAATCTAGTTGGGGTGTTTCGGCTTTTTTCGATATTTAAAAAAAAAATGGAAATATAGGCAGTTAAACTCATAAATTTATCATAAAAAAAATACTTTTCTTAATAAAAAAAGTTTGAGAAACCCTGGAATTTTTTTGAAAAAATTAATTTGAGATTTTTTATTTGTCTATGTTTATACGAATTTTCAGCGTTCTAGCTTTTATGGTTTCTGAGATATAGGGAAAAATAAAATAAAAATTCAAAAGTTGATAACCCCTGACTGAAACAAAAATTCAAAATTCCGAGTATAAAAGTTTTGTAGGCCTGTAACTGTTTATATATTCTGAAATTTAAGGCTCTGTAAATTGAGCGGATCAAAAGTTATAAGGGGGGGACGGACACACACAGACATACACACACACAGACACACACACACACACAGACACACACACACACACAGACACACACACACACACACAGACACACGAAATGTTCTACTCCGAATTCTGAGTAAATCCGTGTATGGAACATATATGCTGCGAAGCCTCTAAGTTGGTGTTTTTTGACTTCAAAGTTGGAAAAGCCGTGAAAAAAGTAGACCTCTCCATACAATTCTCGCGTATTCTGGCTTGATACATTGTCGATATGTTAAGAGAACAAAGTTTTCCTGAACAAATCGACAGTTGGATAAATTTGTGATTATAAACTAGTTGCATGTAACACATGAGATCCAACTGTCGATAGCGATAGTATGTATAGTTGAAGAATATGTACCAAACTATAAACCCATAGATACAAACTAGTTGCATGTAACACATGAGATCCAACTGTCGATAGCGATAGTATGTATAGTTGAAGAATATGTACCAAACTATAAACCCATAGATACAAATTATTGAATATTTTCAGATATTTTGTTTTATATACAACATATGTAGGTATGTATGTCAAGATAGGATAGTATGGAAGAAGATCCTTTTTCCTACCCAGAATATGCAAATTGCATGATGGTATGTATGTATGTTTGGAGATGAAGTAACAAACTATTAAGTCTTCTTACATATTGTGTATAGGCGACTGCCATACAAAATGTATGAAGCGATGTCGTCACTAAATTCAATTTTTAAAAAAATTGTTAAAAAAAAATTGAGATCTTCTACTACAATGTTAATATTTTTTATAGAAAATTAAATTATCTAGTTGGGGTGTTTCGGCTTTTTTCGATAATTGTAAAAGTTTTGGAAATATAGGCAGTTAAACTCATAAATTTATCATAAAAAAAATATTTTTCTTAATAAAAAATGTTTGAGAAACCCTGGAATTTTTTTGAAAAAACTCATTTGAGATTTTGTATTTGTCTATGTTTGTACCAATATTCAGCGTTCTACCGTTTATGGTTTCTGAGATATATGGAAAAATAAAATAAAAATTCAAAAGTTGATAACCCCTGACTGAAACAAAAATTAAAAATTCCGAGTATAAAAGTTTTGTAGGCCTGTAACTGTTTATATATTCTGAAATTTTAGGCTCTGTAAATTGAGCGGATCAAAAGTTATAAGGGGGGGACGGACACACAGACACACACACAGACACACACACACACAGACACACACACACACAGACACACGAAATGTTCTACTCCGAATTCTGAGTAAATCCGTGTATGGAACATATATGCTGCGAAGCCTCTAAGTTGGTGTTTTTTGACTTCAAAGTTGGAAAATCCATGAAAAAAGTAGACCTCTCCATACAATTCTCGCGTATTCTGGCTTGATACATTGTCGATATGTTAAGAGAACAAAGTTCTCCTGAACAAATCGACAGTTGGATTATTGAATATTTTCAGATATTTTGTTTTCTATACAACATATGTAGGTATGTATGTCAAGATAGGATAGTATGGAGGAAGATCCTTTTTCCTACCCAGAATATGCAAATAGCATGATGGTATGTATGTATGTTTGGAGTCGAAGTATCAAACTATTAAGTCTTCTTACATATTGTGTATAGGCGACTGCCATACAAAATGTATGAAGCGATGTCGTCACTAAATTCAATTTTTAAAAAAATTGTTAAAAAAAAAATTGAGATCTTCTACTACATTGCTGATATTTTTTATAGAAAATTAAATTATCTAGTTGGGGTGTTTCGGCTTTTTTCGATTATTGTAAAAGTTTTGGAAATATAGGCAGTTAAACTCATAAATTTATCATAAAAAAAATATTTTTCTTAATAAAAAGTGTTTGAGAAACCCTGGAATTTTTTTGAAAAAACTAATTTGAGATTTTGTATTTGTCTATGTTTGTACCAATTTTCAGCGTTCTAGCGTTTATGGTTTCTGAGATATATGGAAAAATAAAATAAAAATTCAAAAGTTGATAACCCCTGACTGAAACAAAAATTCAAAATTCCGAGTATAAAAGTTTTGTAGGCCTGTAACTTTTTATATATTCTGAAATTTTAGGCTCTGTTTATTGAGCGGATCAAAAGTTATAAGGGGGGGACGGACACACAGACACACAGACACACACACAGACACACACACACACAGACACACGAAATGTTCTACTCCGAATTCTGAGTAAATCCGTGTATGGAACATATATGCTGCGAAGCCTCTAAGTTGGTGTTTTTTGACTTCAAAGTTGGAAAAGCCGTGAAAAAAGTAGACCTCTCCATACAATTCTCGCGTATTCTGGCTTGATACATTGTCGATATGTTAAGAGAACAAAGTTCTCCTGAACAAATCGACAGTTGGATTACAAGTTTAACTACTTACTTACTTTCCGTGTCTGGAACACCATCATTTTCGTCGGTCTAGGACACTTGGCTGCGGCCACTTGGCTGCGGGACACATGGGTGCGGGACACTTGGCTGCGGCGGACAATTGGCTGCGGGACACTTGGGTGCAACGGACACTTGGGTGCGAGCCCACTTGGTTGCGAGTCCATTTGGTCGCGACGGACACTTGGGTGCGAACCCACTTGGTCGCGAAATAAAAAAAAAAATTTTGCTTTGGAATGAATTGTTTCATACTGATTTTTGTAATACTCTTTATATATATGTAGTTGATATACAAGTATACAGGCATTTAAAATATAAAGATATATACTTAAGTTTAATAGTATAAAGTAAAAACAAGGTTATTAAGTGAAATTATTTTTAATACTATAAATATGAGAATTTTTATACCCATACCTATATGAAAAGTGAATTATAATTTTTTCGAAATTTGTTGTGATAGCAAAAATGTGGTTAACTAGAAAAAGAACTTATGTAGTTAAACATCAATTCATGCATACAATCACTCCGTATCCCTAATTTATGTGATCGTAACAGCTTTTTCTTGTACATATTAAATACAATTAATTACATTTCATTATTACTAATACATATTTAAATTATTATAAAATGTAATTTATTATTTTTTTTTTTAAATATAAGTTATTATTTTCTGTACATTACTTGTTTTATTTTTATTTACTAAAGTACCTACATATATGTTGTTCTCTACAGTTTATAGACAGTCGTTTCCAAAATAAATTAAAAAATCTTCAATAATGCGATAGTGTGATTTAATCAATTAGGTAGCTTCAGATTTGAGATAGGAAAACGATTAATAATACAAACATGATTTAGAAACCCGTTTAAATTTCTTTTTCTTAAAAAAAGTTTCTATCTACTTACTTAAAGATAGTAATATGTGTTTGTAATCATGAAATGTAATCAATTATATGTACCTAATACGTCCACGAAAAAACTTTTACGATCACATAAATTAGGGATACGGCGTGATATGTATTGATGTTTAACTACATAGGTTCTTTTTCAAATTACCTACATTTTTATCACAACAAATTTCGAATAAAAATTTGACTTTACATTTTGTGTATAAAAAATCCTCATACTCGTAGTATGAAAAATAATTTCACTTAATAAACTTGTTTTTACTTTATACTTTTAGACCGTACATATATATATATATATATATATATATATATATATATATATATATATATATATATATATATATATATATATATATATATATATTATATATATATAATATATATATATATATAATATATATATATATATATATATATATATATATATATATATATATATATATATATAATATATATATATATATATTATATATATATATATATATATATATATATATATATATAATATATATATATATATATAATATATATATATATATATATATATATATATATATATATATATAATATATATATATATATATATATATATATATATATATATATATATATATATATATATATATATATATATATATATATATATATATAAACAGCATTACAAAAATCAGTACGAAACACTTCATTCCTAAGCAGAAAAAAATATTTTTATAATAATTTTAATATTCGCAATCAAGTAGGCTCGCACCCAAGTGTCCGTCGCGACCAAATGGACTCGCAACCAAGTGGGCTCGCACCCAAGTGTCCGTCGCACCCAAGTGTTCCGCAGCCAAGTGTCCGCCGCGGCCAAGTGTCTCGCAGCCAAGTGGCCGCAGCCAAGTGTTCCGTTCCGCATTTTCGTAGCCCCCAATATTCGGCCACCCGGATTCCACTAGTGTTTGCTATCACTGTGTCTTGGTGAATGCGTGCATGTCGGTACTATCATGGGACATGACAGTAGGTGCACGTTGTCCTGTCTGGCGTCACACTCGCAGATGTCTTCCTCTCTGTAATCCCAAGTTTAACTGAAAATAAGGAAATCCAGTTGATGGTAAAGATAATTGCAGTAGTCGCAATAGTGATAATACAATTATTTTGACTAAAATGGTTTCTTGAAATAAACAATCAATCAATTCACTGCTGTATTTGTATTAATAATCTAGGATCATTTCGGCAAAACCGACAATGATAAAATAATATTATATACTGAAAACAATGAAATAGAAATGAACTGGGTAGATATAATGAAAAATGAATGTTGTAGGCGCGTGTCGAAAAAAAGATCGGCAGAGTAATAAATAAAGTTGTAGTTAGGATGGGATGTATAGTATATATACTGCCTACCTTACACCGTATATTCTGTCCCCTAAGAATACTATTGTTAATGTGAAAACATTTGCACCGTGAAAGCAGAAAATAACTTTCTTTTCCTGTGGATGCACTCCTTGCTTACCCAATGCACCTAACCTTTTTCATTTTCTTGAGACATTAGTGCGCAGTCCCTAATACAAACACTATAAAAATTTAGGACAAAAAAATATTGATTTAACACGAATATTTTATTCGAAGTCAACGGCATTTATGTGAATTTTAAATCAAGAGGTCGCCTGCCGCCAGCACGTAGTTTACCTATTTTGCAATTTGATATACCATTATTATTACTAATCAAATCATTTTGAAAAAATAACTTAGATACTTTGAGTATAAATAAAAAAAAAATGTTTTGACAACTTTTTGATAATGTTTTGTATAAATTCTTGTAGAAACATAATGGTACACCTTGATTTTCAAAATATCTTATATTTTTAATAAACTATAAGGCGTAGAGCAATATATTTTTTTAAATAAAGAAGAGACAAAATACCTGGGGGGCAAATCGGCGAAATCAAAACCCTCGTGATTACCCATATCATGGATATAATTATTATATGGAGTTCTACAATATCTTAAGATGTTATAAAACTCCATACGATAATTATATCCATGGTATGGGTAATCACTGGGGTTTTGATTTCGCCGGTCGAACCAGACTTGCCCCCTGGAAAAATATTTTGTGACACATTGGCTTCAGGTTTATTAAAGAAACCTACAACATATTTATTTTCCATTCAGCGCCATTGAGAAATATTTTTTTTTTGGTCACTTGACTAAACCTGAAGCATTACTGTAAATGTCACTACATATTTTTCTAGAATATTTTTTCTTATTGCATATACGTTTTTAATTGGTTTCATTGTTTACAAATAAACTAATTTTTTAATTTCTCAATAGATGGCGTTACAAAAAGGCTTTTCCGTTACTCCATAGATGGCAATAGTATAGATCCTTATTTTCAAGTGAATTGTTTCACACTATTCAAATATATAGAACTTTCAAAATAACATTGATAAGTGAACTCAATAAGAAGGCATAATTGGTGAACGTTGCGCAAGCGCATAAAGTGATCGCGTAAACCAGCCGATGACAGGTCGTAAGCCCTGTAGGTGCCTCGAGTTCCTGGTTCTTTTACAATATCCCAAATTCGTCTCTATTGAGATCTTAAAAAAAATGTTTCTTAGTAAAAATATTTTTCTAGATATTTTTATCCTCATTAATTAAAAAAAAAGTAATGCTTTTTAGAAAAATAAGATAAATTTCAAAAATATGGGTATGCCTATTATTTTTCTATAAGGATATATACAGAACATAATTAATAAGTTAAGGAATATGTTTCTTTAATCCAATTAATTTATTTATTCTTTTCAAAATGATTAGTTTTGTAGTAATGATGCAATATCAAATTAACTATCTCTCAAAAAGAGATTTAACAGACCAAGAATCAAATATACAAGTTTAAAAAAATTGTGTAAAGAAGGACAAATCAATTCCTTTATTTGAATCTGTATGGTAAGAAGGTTCCCACAAAACAACATGATTCATAGCAAACATTCGATTTTTAACGAACAGAAATAAATTTTAATTTCCCTAGTATTAAAGAATAATGAATTTGTCAAAAATATTTGAAAAGGTCGAAACTATACCTACTAAATAAACTCCATTTGTATATTTAGTTTTGCTTCTTTATCTATGTCCAAGGTATGTAGATTCCATTTGGAAACATTAGTTCAATTTAGAAGATGCTACATAGACTAAAATTCATGTAGGTATACCCTTTATAAGATATATTTTGGAGCGTGTTTAAGGGTATAAATACGTGTTTTATTCGACTGCCTTATCCTGTAAGAAATGCATATTTATTTGACAATCTGAATTGCTTGAATCCTTCTCCCCCTTTGTTATCCTTATCGTCCCGATTTGCTCTGCGTTATATTTTTTCTCATAATCCAATACAAAATAGGTACAAGGAGTATATAGCATTTATTTAAGCGATACATGGACCATCTGATGTATCCTATAGCCTTTGAAGATCAAAGAGATAAAACTGAGAAATATGGAGCCTTTTTGGGGTTTGGGCTATACCCATATTTAGTTATAACTTTGATAATATTATTAATATTAAGTCAACCATAACAACTGAAATCTGATTTAGTTATTTTAATATTTACGATTATATTCTAACAATAATAAACTATTATATTTTGTCCATCAATTCACCCACTATTTACATATTACCTGCTGGATTTTATTGTCTATTCATTTTTGTTATGTTGGTAGGTATTTTTATTTACAAATTTTGTAGATACTTGGTTTTGGTTTTTATAGAAAACATCTACCTAAATAAATTATACACTCAATTTTTATTGAAAATAGTCATACAACTCTATGTATTTTTTTTAAAATTACCATAAAACCATGATACTTCTTTTTACTCGCATTAAAAGGCAAGTTAAGTATGATCTTTTGAAATAAGGTTTGTTTCTTTGTATGTGTAAATTTGAAGCAATATACACAACCTACATACGCTGCTAGAAGTTTGAATAATAGGTAAAGCTTCGGCTTGCTTTCTGTGAGTAATTTTAATGGCATTCTTCAAACCAACTCTGAGGAACGCCAAGTACATAAATGCATGCTTTTCAATTTCACTTGAGGATAGGCAATTAAGCACAAAAGATGATTTGTGGAACATTATTCTCTTAGTACTGTTTCTTTATTTATTAATGAATGAACGAACGAATTAATGAATGAACAAATGCATATATTAATAATTTATTTCCATAGGTACAAAATTTCAATTTCAGTTTCATATACAATTACAGTTTTTCCACTCATTTGGCAATTTGACTGCTTCGCTAGATATCAAAAAAGTTTTACCTAAATTAAGAATATTCAGAATAAAAGATCGATGAAATTTAAATAATACACCGAAATACATGTTATTGACGTAGAAATGATAAAGACGTAGGTACAAGAGAGCGATAAATGGACGATAGTCAGGAAAGAAAAGTGCAATGTTCGATTTTGTATGTTCATATTGCCACGCCAGTTGCGATGTGTGAATATTCTGAAGAAATATTCTATAATAGTTTTGGCCCTCTACCATAGATTTAAAAAAAATATGAAAATAATTATTTATGGTCGTTGCAATACGTAGAATGCAGTACATAGTTATAATAAGTATGTGTTTTTCTAGTGTGTCGCGCACAAATCGTTGATTTGCAAGGGAGTAAATGTTGTTCAATTTCGGGAGAACTGTCAGCCGCGCTGTAAAACCTAATTTGATTGGCTGTATGTTGTACATTATAAAATTCTATACTCGCAGTAAAACGTATATCATTCAGTTTGTAAAAATCAAGAAATTTAATTTTAAATATCCTAAAAGTTTCAGTTTTAAGTATCCGTAGAGGGCCAAAAGTAGGTACTATTGAAACTGAAAATTAAAAGTGCAGTTACAATCTAAATATTTAGCTCAAATTTAAAGACCTTTATCGCTAAGATATGTTATAAAATAAAATTCTTCGTACACGGACGACCCAGCCTAATGCACTGTACTATAAATTTAACACATAGATTGCCGGTCTTCGTGGCTCAGTTGGTTATGTATGTAACTGCTGATCCAAAGGTTCTGGGTTCGATTCCCATTGGAGACACAGTTTTAAATTGTGTTTTCAGTCTGGACCTGTGAGACGATTAATATCGTTAGTCTCCAGAATGTGGCAAAATGTTATTGGGTGCGTGTTAAATTAATATTTGGCATAGTATGTGTTAGTTGAGAAGTAATATAAAATAAATAATATAATAGACTATCTAGTTCTAATATAGAAATATAATAAAAGAAAAGTAACTATCGACATTATTATGTAAAACACTTGATGGTCAAAAAATCCTCGAAAACGAAAATAAAAACTCAAAATATGATTATAAAATATTGATAATAATATTTCTATTGACCTTACTATCTGAGAACAAAACGACATTAAAATTCACGAAGATTTCTTTAAACTTATTTAAAATATGGATAATAATCTGTTTCTTGAGTTCAATTGCTTCTTAAATTCAATCGTCCAAAAATATGACTGATTATGTACATTATACTATTTGATGCAAGAATATATTTAATAGAAAAGATAAGTAGTCTTTGTGAAGTTTATTTATTCGAGTCTCCGTACAAACAAGTTTTTAAAACGACCGAGTCCAACAAAACGTCGAGGGTTCTCCAGAAGCGATTATCTTTTATTTGTGTTCTCCAAGTTGTTTGCGGTCTATGAGCCGTATAAAGTCCGAGTTAAACTGAACTCTGCAAGTCAACTCAACTTAACTTATACTCCCTGTGACTATAATTAGTTTACAGCCATCCAACTTTTGAATTATAGATACGTTCCGAATTCTTACTCCTGCTATGAAGCTTTACACTATTTCTTTCCGTTGTCTAATTTGTCAAACACTGAAGCTTTGAGAAATAGAGGATCAAAAATTTATGTAATCAAAAATTTATCTACTGAATAATGAATACTGGTAACAACCGGAATCAACTGGATAAAAGGGTATGAAGGTAATGTTAAGACGATAGAGCATGAACATTTTTAATATGTAAATAATTATTTATCAAAAAATTTATTTTAAAGACATATTATAGATTAGATAAAACGTATACACCGAAAAAAGTATAGGTATTTTATTTTTATATACACCAAAATAGGTATTTTATTTTTTTCACAAATCATAAATTAAATCTCGTGTATGTTATACATGAAACAATAATAATCTGATTCTTTTATAGATAATTTTTACCTAAGTATTTACACTGATTGCCAAAATAAGTAGATTGCACTTAAAAAGTACCAACATTATTAAAATTATGCAGTCAATGTCAAACAAGTTAAAAATTATTTACTATGCATTTCCGTTTGTCGTTTGCCTACTTTTGAAATTTTTTTAAATTGATATAATATATTGTTTTCACAGAATGTATAGGAATAATATTTCTGGTTATCTTTTAAGGGTTTCGTTGTCTGATGGCCTATTGAATTAGAATTATGTCGTATAAGTAAGAGTTCAGAACAATAATATATCACATGTCGTGGAACAATGAGTCTGGCCTGGATTTAACAAGGAGGTTTTTATCTAATTCTGTTAACAATTGTACAGGAAGTGGTAGATGAAGAAGTAGTCTAGTATGTAGCAACTAGATTGTCCTTTCACTCTCTTGATTAATGGTCATCGGGAATCTTTTTACAATTTCACGGATGGGCGGTTAATTTTGTTTTTGTTTGGAGAAAAATGTGATAGGAATGGTATCAAAAGGCGTATGTAAGAAATCAATAATAGAGTTACTTTTAAACTTTTGTGTAAAATTTTATTATTCTTGTAAGATTTAACACCTAGATAATAATATCGATTATTTAAAATAAATTGGTTTTACAGAAGTAATTTGGTAAATATTTTTTATACCATAATCTTATTAACACTTGTCGATTTAGCAGTGTTTTATTATCAAAATAACAAAATATGAATTATGCTTCAATACTATGATTGTAATATGAGATAGGTATTTAGCAAATAGTTAAATAATAATGTTTTAATTACTATTTTGTGATATGCTATCGTTCGTAATATCTATAATCATAGATTTGTATTGGGTTCACACATTAGCTACCTACGACAATTATTATGTTATATAGATATCCATCATCTTAATTTTAATAAAGATAAACCGTTCGTTTATTCACTTATCTACATTTTGAAGTTGTCACGTACAAAATAAATTATAATCGGGTTTTATATCTGCAGAGTACAGAATAAATTTTCCGTGACGGTACAGCGTATGTTCACACGTGATTACTTTCACATTCTAAGTTTGAATTTTGAGTTTGGAACATGAAACTTCGTTATGGACCCGGAAGTCAGGCTAGACTGATGGAGTGGCCCCTTTACTCTATCTTATGTTATACAATATAATATAACTTTGTATTGTCGTTTGTTTAAAGACGTAACAGAATGTAAACACATGTTATACCTTTGGATTAGTAAATTTATTGAAGAGACTCTTTTAAAAATGGCCAAACGACGTGGTCCGGATTGCTGGTAAAATTTGGATGTGGGGATAACATGATAGCGACAGAATGAGGCCTTCATCCAGAAAGAAGGGTTGAAGTCTGAGGAAGAAAAATCCAAACAAGTTTACAATAGCCAGTTTATTGCTATATATCGCTTCCAAAGAAATATAAATACATAAAATAGATTTAAATATTATAACTGAATCGACGTTGGAATTGTATTGTAGTGATTATATATTCTTCCTAAAATTATATATTTTTATGCAAGTGGTAAGATAGTCGTATGGTAACTTCTTCCAAAAAAACTGTGATTTCTATCCAGAAAGCATTAATTTCACGTAAAAGTATTCTTTAATCGATTCCTTCTCTCCTGGTAATCAAAATCAGGAGATCGATATAGAATTCAAGTATTTGACAAACTTTCAAGAAAATCAAACATTACTATTTATTTATTTTATTTTTTTACTTTCTGTACATATAATTAGTTCACTGGCGGGCTTCTTGCCTTATGGAAATTTCTTCCAGCCAACCAGAGTTAATGTTGAATATACAGAACAGTCTGTACTATGGCAATAAGTTAATCACATTACAAAAATAAACAAAGATAACAGAAGAAAAGTAAAAAAAAAACAAAGAAGATAGCATATAAGAACAATTCATAGCAATAATAGGATAACTAATGGATAAGGAAAGGAAGAGGAGAGGAAGATTTAATCAGGTATTGTCAGATAAATATTTTTGCTTTCGCCTTTTCTTGGAGATGAACTTGGTATGAAATACGACATTGTTCTATTTTATAAAAATATCACACGAATCAAGCCGAAAGCACTCTAAACGTGTATTGTAATGAGGAATTCACAAATTCTAAAAGTTTCAGAGTTTATTGGTCGGGAAGTTAGATTAAATCGATTGCGAATTTCCAGTACGTACAAAAATGTGAACAGAATTCAAATATATACATATGATGTTGCTATTACTTTGTGGTACATTTTTAAATTGTAAAAATAAATATAAGAACTATGTATAAACCGCGAATTTTGAGTAGAATTTCTCGGACATACGTTTTCGAAGCTAATCGCTACGTTATGTTAGGTTAGGTTAGGTTAGGTTAGGTTAGTTTATCCGGAGGAAACGCTCGTCCAAAAATACTCAAAATTCGTGGTTTATTGTATATATTTTTATTTATTTATTTATTTGTTTATTTATTTATTTATTTATTTATTTTTTTTTTTTCTGTTTTTAATTTATTTATTTATTTATTAAAAATAACAAAGAAAAATACACAATATAACAATATATACAATTTTTAAACAGATACATTATAATTTTGTTTTTTATGACTCAACTTCAAAAAGATTTTTCTCGTGCTTTGAAGTGAGTCACATTTCACAAACCTACAAACTATCTAATATAATTATATACATACAACTTAATCTAGGCACTAATCTATTTACAATAACATACATATTTAGAATTAAAATAATTTATAATCGCCTAGGTTTGTTGACAATCTGTCCAAAATTAGTTTGAATGAGATATAATATGCAGGATAATATGCATGAACATATTTGTAGGTACTTTTATTTTGTCCCATCCCTTCATCCTACTTCTCTCCTTCTGTCACTTTCTCCAGCAGTCGCCCTCTTCACACACCCCATTACACAGCCTAGTCTTGTTAGTCCGCTTCAATACGGAACAATAACAGTGAAAGTTTACTTCCAACTTCCAGTACTACTTATCAAATGTTTCTCTGAACGTTATCGTACATTATTAAATTATTATACCTCCTTTAGTACTTTCCATTACAAAATACCTACGTTTATTGAATACTAGTTATCGAAAATCGTATGGTCCCCGTTTCCTATGCTAAAAGGTGTAGTGAATAGTGATCAATTTTCAATTTCTATTCAGGAGTAAGCGATGTTTAAAAGTAATCTTCCACAATAACTCGACATAATATTTTACTCAATTCAGACATTAAAATGATATTTTTTAAAGTCTCGAGTCCATAACACAAGTTATCTCGTGTTATGAAATTTCAATGAAACTATTGAAAAATGTCTTCTCTAATGCGATGATAAAACCTTTTTTTTACTGTTAATATATTCATTTCACGTAAACAGGACTCATTTGTTTCAATATAACGAGTTATTTGTTTTTTTGCCTACATTGCAAGGAACACACTGTAAATTAATGAAAGCCAATTTATATTCAGGATGTATTTTTTTTAAACTTATTCAAATAAAATATTTTACACTCGTTAAACCTACTTATTTATTTGTGATGGGGCATTTTTATTTTGGAAATAAAGATAATTACGCAAATATCGTGAAAAACAAAATTAGCTTTCAAAATTTATTTTTAAGTAGATATTTCATTAAAGATATTTTTTGGTATAAATCAAACCTCGATTACAAGTTTTACCACATACCTCGATTTCATCTTTGAATACGAGAATTATAATAGCATTGAGATAAGGAAGATTGATTCTCGTTGGACAATTGAAGTCTAACTTATTGTCTAGAAATCTATAGCCACACTATAAAAGACGCTAATTAGACCAATCTTAACGTAATATGTCTTGGATACCTGGAAATTAACTAATCACGATGAAAACATAAAAGGCGCCTTTGAAAGAAAAATCTTACGTAGGATATATGGACCTATAAACAATGGTCAAACATGGCGTAAAAGATATAACACCGAGCTCCATGATCTTAACCAGGATATAAACGTAGTCAATTTCTTAAAGATTAACAGACTCTATGTTAGTTGGGACATTAACACCGTTTGGATGATCTGGAACTCCCAAAAAAGGGTGTTGATATTGACTCAACCAGTAAAGAAAGCGTAGGGAAACCTAAACTACGATGGTTGGATGGCGTTGTAGCGGGTGTCGGTGTCGGGATATGAAGCAGCAAAACTGGAAATAGGCAGCCAACAGTAGAGCAGTACGGAAAAGATCCTTGGAGGTAGCTAGGACCCATCGAAGGTTGATGATGAAAAATCAAACAACATAAGTTTTCCTCGAAAAAAAAATTATTTACTAAAAAAACGAAAAATTTACGATTGTACCAATATTACCAATATTACGTTGATATGTTATAAAAAATATAAAAATACTTGGTAATTGTTCTATTGTGTTTATTTGATTATTGACGCGTTTCGTGCAAAGCACATCGTCAGAATAATGCTCTACAAGACTGAGACTAGTGGTTATATACAAAATTTACATGGCAGGTGTATAAAAATGTTGGTTTTTGAACGGTTGAAAAGAAGTTATATAATGCAAATGAATCTATACAAATCTACGTTTTAATACTATGAATGTAGTTGGGTCACTGGTTGTAGTCCCCTGTGTCCATTAGGCCTGTAACAAAAGGAAACGACAGCAGTAAAATTCGAAAGGTAAATAATATTGTATTTATTGGTTTATTGTTATCTTTTAAGTGTGGTTAAAACCAATGTATTTCATAGATATTTGGTAGTTATAATTACAAACAGCTTAATTTTAATCTTAATGTATTTAACAACAAAGGAAGGTATATGTCTGTCTAACCTATCGGTTTCAATAATGGACGGGAACTTTACGACAGTTAAATACGTTTTTAAATGCATTAAATTCAATTAATGCAAACATTCAATTCACAATGGAAATAGGAGGTAATTCTTTAAATTTTTTAGATCTCAACATAGAAATATTAGAAAATAAACTTAGTTTTAGTATATACAGAAAACCGACATTCAGTGATAATATTATTCACAATAAATCCCGCCATCATATGTCACATAAATTATCCACTTTCCACTCACTAATTCACAGGTTATTACATGTACCACAGAGTCAAAATAAATATTTAGATGAATTAAAAACAATAAAAACGTTAGCATATAATAATGGTTACAACGAAAACTTAATAGACAATCTGATATTTAAAAAGAAAAAGAAATTATTGTTAAAAAATATTGCACCAGGCCTAACAAATTTAAATGAAAAATCTAATAAATGGGTAAAACTATCCTACGTCGGCGATGTCACAACAAATATCAGTAGAGTCATTAAAAAAACTGGCAAAAATATTGCATTTTCTAATCCAAGTACATTAGGTAAATTGTTAATTAATAATAAAGACAAGGTTGAACAGTTGGATAACAGCGGAATTTATAAACTAAATTGTAACTCATGTACGGGAACATATATTGGACAAACAGGCCGTGCCTTTAAAACAAGAATTAAAGAACACATGGCATGCATTAGATTAAAGAAAGACACCTCAAATTTTGCAGAACATATAAACGAAAACAACCACCAATTTAATAGTGACCATAATATAAATATAATACATCGGGCAATAAAAGGGAGAAAACTTGACCGACTAGAAATATTAGAAATAAACAGAGTAAAAAAGGATCCACAAAAATTACTCATCAATAAACAAATTGATCATATATATTCACCATTATTGAAACCGATAGGTTAGACAGACATATACCTTCCTTTGTTGTTAAATACATTAAGATTAAAATTAAGCTGTTTGTAATTATAATTATAACTACCAAATATCTATGAAATACATTGGTTTTAACCACACTTAAAAGATAACAATAAACCAATAAATACAATATTATTTACCTTTCGAATTTTACTGCTGTCGTTTCCTTTTGTTACAGGCCTAATGGACACAGGGGACTACAACCAGTGACCCAACTACATTCATAGTATTAAAACGTAGATTTGTATAGATTCATTTGCATTATATAACTTCTTTTCAACCGTTCAAAAACCAACATTTTTATACACCTGCCATGTAAATTTTGTATATAACCACTAGTCTCAGTCTTGTAGAGCATTATTCTGACGATGTGCTTTGCACGAAACGCGTCAATAATCAAATAAACACAATAGAACAATTACCAAGTATTTTTATATTTTTTATAACATATCAACGTACAATGGAGTTCTATCAAGAATTGTCGATCGACAAACTAAACTTAGTTACCAATATTATGTAGTTATGGATTTCTAAAATATAAACGCTGTTTCAATCAATAAAATCAAACGTTCAAATTATTTTATTATACTTCGAGGCGAGAAAAACAATAATAAAATTTATTAACATCTATTTTCGGGATGAAAGAAAAACAATTTGAGCGATGAAATTGATATTTCAAATGTTTATGAGGCAGAAAGGAATGAAAATACAAATCTTCAATATGTTGGTTGGTATCTATTGATCTTGTCATCATGACTCTTCGACCGTCTTTTCTTTCAATTCTCATATCCGGGTTTCGATATTCACTTTGTCAACCTTTTTTTTTATTTGTAGGTTGATATTTTCATATCGGTATGCCCGAAAATCTGTGGTATACCTACTTTTGAAAATATTTTTTTTCATTTTCACGTATTTTTGTATCATAATCAGTTCGTTAAAAATGTGTTTATAGCGTAAAAAAACTTGACTATATAATTGTTGGTTTTTGGTGTAATAACTGAACCTATATAAAAGTGAATGAATGAGGAGCGCCTGACGAAGAAAATATACAGAGCGGAAAGGAATGGAATGAGAGGTCGGGGACGCCCAAGAAAGGGGTGGCACGACCATGTGAACGAAATTTTGAAAGACGGAAATGTTAGAAGTGTGAGCAATAGACGAACATGTATGAGACGATGCATGAATGTGGACGAGGCGAGAGATGCTTGCCAGGATAGAAAGATGTGGCGTTCGGTTCTCTCTGCCTACCCCGCAAGGGACATGGCGTGATGGTGTGTATGTATATAAAAGTTTACAAAAAATATGAAAAAGACATTGAATGAAAACTTTTTATCATTGTTTGCACTAAAATATGTTACGTATTGTCAAAAGAGGTCGAGCACCTTTTCCTTCTTCCTTACAAAGTTTTGATTTTAATATATATTAACAATATTATGAATATTATACCTACTAATGGTTTTAAAAATATGCCACAAAGAATATTATTAATATTAATTAACTATAGTGAACTGTCGAGCGTATACCCGGAACTATTTCTGGAATAAAAAATGATCGTGTATTTAGGCATTTGAACTGTGAAGGTGGACTATCCTAAGAGGAGGTCCAACGGTCCTTCCATCTCTTCGCATGTCTTCTGGGGCTTCTGTATTTGTGTATTTATGTCTTTACAATTTTGAAAATTCTCTTGTTGTCCATACATTCATAGTGGTCTTTCCAGAATCGAACACTGAATTAATTATTTTATTTATATAATATCTCATAAAAGAAATTTATTGAAAATGATCGGCATAGGAATACAAACAAATGTTATTAGACTTTTTCCCTGAAAGGATGGGAGGTACTAAAGAGACGGGAGTTATTGAAGGGATGGGAGGTACTAAAGAGGATGTATTATAATTAATAATTTTATATTATGTAAATAAATATCGACCATTTTAAAATATACACAGGTAGGTTTCGCTTGTTTAAAATAAAACAAATGATTAGAGAGAGAAAAATAAAGTTCTGGGAGGCAAGTCTGGTTCGACCGGCGAAATCAAAACCCTAGTGATTACCCATATCATGGATATAATTATCGTATGGAGTTCTATGACATCTAAAGATATTATAGAACTCCATATAATAATTATATTCATGATATGTGTAATCGTGAGGGTTTTGATTTCGCCGATTGAGCCAGACTTGCCCCCCAGATTCCTGACCACTATATTATAAAATATTTCACTTTTCCTTTTTCATTCGGTTCAAGTGTACTTATTTCAATGTGATATTTAATTCGACGATTTTTCATACATTCTAATTGACTAGCGTAATCTGAATACAAATATTTTATTTATCTCAATTTTATTCGGTAGATATTCACCACGTGATATCAGATTGCTTAAAAATTATAACAGATTATATTTATTTTGAAGTAGATACCTACTTTATAAACATTTGACGTAGATAAATGTTTTTTTTTTAATCGATAAGATATTTAATGTCCATGATTTTTGATTTCATTTGATATGTGTACAAAAATAATCAAATTTTTAATCACTACTACTTATTTACTTTACGGGTCCGGACTTTAGACCTTGCCACTCCAATAAGGGGCGACGGATATCGCCTTGTCGTTCACTGTTTTATGTCGTCTGTGCTGCATGTCGTCTTCATTTGTGGGCATATTAATAGATGGGCGTCATTCTGTACCTCTCCGCAGTCGCAGCATGTATCTTCACCCTCCGGAAATCCACATCTCTGTTGGTTATTTTTACATCTAGTCACCCCCACTCTCAATCTGTTATGGGTCCTCCATGTTGAAGAGTCCAAACAAAACGCGGTGATCACTTCCTCAGATGGTGTCTTCCAGAGTCTGCTGCCGATTTGTTGCCTCCATATATCTCTTAACCGTTTTGTGGAGGTTCCCAATTCCGTAGTAGATATTAAAAAGTTCTTTCTCGACCGCAATCTCTGTGTAGCCATCTGGTGGTTGTGAAGGGGGTGTCCAGGGTCATTGATCTGTTTGTGTCTTTCCACATCAGCCGACGCCTTTCTTTTGATGTTAGGTGGTGCAATTCCAATAATTGGGTAAATTTTATTCACTGGGGTAGGTTTAAGGTAGGTTAGTTTTAATCACTGAAATATAATTTCAAAATGAAATATTTTTCTTAAAACGTGTTTAAAAAAGTGGTCATGCAGTAATCAAGAAATGTATTTAGTAGTATATCATTCTTTACGTTGGGGTTGTAGAAGAGATGATAAATTACTCTGGTTTCTTCAATATACAATTAACAGTATTACAAAGATAAACTACAATATTGACAGTAGGTGATCTCGTTGACAGCCGTGAGAATAAATATGGACAAGATGGCTGTCGCCAAACACACCTTTCTTATGTAGTCCCAGTAACTCATCTTTCTTGCACTCACACTTTCACATATCTTACAAGTACATATCAACTTAAGCATTTTTTTGAATTCTTAGTATCATTTTTTTAACTAATGCTATTTTTTCTGTTTGTTTCAGGTAATTTTTCTTCTTTTGTTGGATGAAGTTATCTATCTTCAGAGGCGAGTCTAAATAATTTTTCTAAAATTGAAAAATAGAAGGTCACCGATGTTCGTTTTGATTATTAAGTATTTATTTATTTACTTACTTAAAAAATATAAAAATATTCTTCTAATTGAACATCGGAATTATTAAAAATCCGGCTTGTTTGTAAACATAATACAATTTTAATATTTCAGTTTTTGTTTAGTTCTTAATTTCACAGAATTTTCTGGCTAAACATTTACGTCTTTGTTCAATTCAAATACGGCATTTAACATTGACGGATTTCCAATGAGTAAGTAGACGTTCAAAACACTAGGGAAGAATTGAGAGAAGGATCTGCGTAGGATTATGGTTTGAAGAATAATACAATTTTCTTTTGTCTTTCCATGAATACTTTAAAGCGAGCGAAACAATATCTGAATAGATTATTTTAAAGTAATCCTTTCTTACATTCCCGTTTCGAAGAAATTAAAACAATACTAATAATATAAGTAGTGACCAACGAATTTGATACGAATCATATTTGAATAAGCAATTTCTTTAAATAAACAAACAATACCTTATCGAATCTAAAGTGTAATCTTTATGAAATAATTGTGTCTAATAAATAACATTTTGTGATAACATACTGATATATTTTTTAATGAATCAGCTTCAATATCGAAATGATTCGATATAAATTCATAAATAAAAAATAATGTACAATCACGATGAACATTCACTTATTGTCTAATAAAGTTTAAATCTTTTTTTATGGATTGTTTGATTGAGATTATTTTTAAATGGATTTTTTTTTTCGCTACTCCCACCACCACCCGCTCTGCCTATGGGGACTGTAATCGGCCCCTTCACAGAACGCTAAGTGAACGACAAAAAAAAAATGCATAGCACGAAAAGTAGCTCATGGAGCCCTCTAGATTAGCAATCTCGGCACCATAGTGCAAAAAGAAACAATCAACGAGTGCGAACAGAAAATTCACACCCGTGGACTGTCTATGACCTCAGATCCCCCTACATGCAGACCATCAGAGAAGTGACCAAGATCTCTGGAAATAATTAATTTAACGGGAATCTTCTAAAAGAAAGGCACCATATCTATGACAGAAAACCTTAAAAGCTTTATAATTTTTCTTCGAGATCACAAAATCCGCATGACCAATGGGACCTTGAAGAGGCCCACGGACAGCAACGAGGAGCTCCGATCTATATGAGGACACCATTTTAAATGGATTATAATCGATTGATTTTACAACGTTCTACATATATTCAGAATTTATGTAAAATAAGGTTTTATGTTACCATGAAAATAATTTACCTGCCATAGGTACTTTTTGAACGGATGCCTAGAGAAAGATTATCCGAATTTCGTAGTTCTTTAGGTACCTATACTTAATCAATTAATGAATTAGCAATAAATAAATTGTTTTTTTTTTCAGTTAGTGATTCATAAGATATCATATTATGAATTAGATTTCCAAAACGTCGCGTCGTAATATGCAACATGGATATTTTTTACTCCTCACTAACCCAAGGGGATATAGTGGAGAGTTATGATTTCGCAATTTCAAAGGCTATTTTTTTTGCAGATTATCAACAAGTATAATGCTGAGATTGTATTCTGAAAGTTTCATCACAATGTATATGTGTGTGTGTGTGTGTGCTATGTGCTGTTTGCTATGTACGGCGTGTTAATTTTTACTTTATCGATTATAGACTAAAGTACTAATTCGATTCTTTTCAAATTTGTCAAATATGTAGGTATATCTAATACTCGCTTAGATCCCATTAGATTTTGAAGGATATCTGAATAGTGCTTCTCAATTTTTTTAACTGTCAAATATTTCAAAGTGACCCCAAACTCAGGAAATTTAAAATTTGATATTTTTATTTTCAAATTGATAAAAAGACACATCACTTTTATAAAATGGCATTGAAGAGTTATCAAGTTTTCGTAATAAAATATTTAAATAAAAAACAATTTATCAAACTCATTTCATGAAAATGCTGAATATTTTCCATACAAAATTTGAATAATTTATAGAATGACTTGTTAGTGAGGAGTTTAGCGTTGGCCACAACCCACTCGTTTTCTAAGCTGTGAAAATCACTACCATATCTTTAGATAGTACATAAATTATCTATCTCTATCTCGATGAAACAAAAATCAAACATGAAAAGCTTCTCGAGTTCACAATAAATAAAATAACACAATGGTCAATAGTTAAGAATCATTTTAAAGCGGTTATACAATCGTGACATATGTTATGTATTGAAAAGAACACACAGAACACATACTTTAATAAAATTATTGTCTGGAATATTTTTTTTTTTTTTTTTATTATTGATACCAAAAATACAAAATTACAATATAAGTACAAAAAAAAATATCAGAAAAATTAAAATTATTACAGATCAAATACATGGGTTGGTTTATACCACCTCACTAGGCCAGGCCTGTTCCGAGGTGGTAGACTAGTTACATATATTAATTACTAAATCGAAATAAACTGTAATATTGTGCAGTGTGCCGTCTATGTTTCACTATGTAAGATTTGTTGTATATGTTGTTAATGTTTGAGTATTTGCTGACAATAGTTAATCCCTTTATTATATAGCAATATACAATATATTTTCGTGAAAAAAATTTTTTTTTTTTTTTTATATGGGTTGGTTTGTACCACCTCACTAGGCCAGGCCTGTTCCGAGGTGGTATACTAGTTACATAATAATTAGTTACATAATGTTGTTATATTGTGCAGTCTATGTTTCACTATGTTAGTCCTATATGAGATATGTTGTTAGAGATTGACAATTTGCTGACAATAGTCAATCCCTTTATTATATAGCCACGTATGAATTGTTAGTTTTAGTCTTGTCTTCTTCATTATCTGTATGTCCTTTATGTCTTTAGCAACTAAATTTAGTATTTTTGGAGCCAAGTATTGATAATGTCTATGTCCGTATGCAGTATTCGTCTTCGGAGTTATTAGTTGAAGTCTGTGTCTTGTATCGTGAGAATGTTGAGCAGTGATATGGTTTTCTTTATCGTTGTGAAAGTGTATTAGTATTTGTTTTACATAAAGTTGTGTTACAGTTAGTACGTTAAACATCAACAGTATGTTAATATTGAAATTCTAAATGGAGGATGGTGAAGTGTCCTGATTTGTATTATTTATGCTGTCATTTTATGGTATGAAATGTTGTTAATACTGCGTTGTCAGCTTGAATGTACATTTTCTGAATATGAATAACGTATTCTTATTATAATATTATATCTTAAGAATCCCATTGTTTTGCATAAGACAAAATGAACGAAATTGAAAACTACCCACATCTTTAAGTATTTCAAATGCCACTTTCACATTTGTTCGAGTTGTACTATTTTTAATAAAGATAATAGTAATTTGCACTTATAGTTGAAATATTGATCAGTTAAAAAGTTTGCAACATACATCTATATTATAAGAAATCTAATAACTGATAAAATGTTTCACTTGAATCAATAGGTCTACTTATTAGATGCTGTTAACATTATATATTATTTGTATAATCGAATATGTAGATACATTTGGCAGTCGAAAAAATATATTTAAATTGAATCATTATTTTCTTAAAAATTTTAAATTTATGATATTTTAGCACTTACGTATTACTTTTTTATTTATTTATTGTAACTTAGAATGTAGCTTTTTATCTATATCATCATCAGCAGCCATTATTCGTCCAGTGTAAGACATAGGTCTCCCCTTTCAACCTCCATGCTTCCATATCCCTCGCCACCTTGTGACATTGATCTCGTGCCACTAGTTTTATGTCATCAGAGCGGTATGCCCGGGTTTCTGTGTCCAGTTCTCGGTCGCCACTTTAGGGTGCATTTGGTCTATGGATCATCTGCTGTCCTTACTACATGGCCAGCCCAATATCTTGTATGCAACATCGGTAACTTTTGTCCTTTCTATGATCCATTCGTTGCGTTTTTGATCTCGAAGACTTATGTTTAGCATCCTCCTCTCCATTGCTCATTGTGTCACTCGGAGTTTCTGTACTATACGTTTTGTAAAAATAACAGTTTCAAAACCATATTATGTCAGTACTGGGAGAATGCACATGTCAAATCCTTTTTTCATCTAGTGGTCTATCAATATGTAAAATAATAAATAATATTTTCATTATGAATAATACAATTATTCAAAAAATAATAAGTACATTTAAACGATAGGTAGTTACATATTATCGGATATAAAATAAAAGTATTTTATTGGAAATCGTTTGAAACATTTTATATTTTTTATAGTTTGTTATATGTATATATGTTGGCAAATCCATTACAATATTGTATTGATCAAATTAGTTTCTGTATTCAGGACGGGTCGAGGAATCTACTTCCCTGTATGAATATTTCAGTACTCTCACTGATAGATGTACGGATAGCACCAGATAGATTTGCGTTAGGCATATAATTGTACATGTAACATGGTTATACTGTAAGTAAATTACGAAATCTCCTATTGTTTCTGATTCAAGTTCTTTTTTTTAAGTTAGGTACTATATTTTTACAGCGTTTTTATTTGCCCAAATATCGATCAATTTATTTGTAGAATGCTAATGAATATCAGACAATAGAGAAATAAGAAATATCAAAAACTAGTCTTTATTTGTTACAAAAAAAATGAAAATCGATCAGCTGCTATTTATTTATATAGGTATTATACATTTATTTATGATAATCCATAAAAGTTTAATAGTATTCCATTAACACTAAGCTATTTTATTTTTTTAAAAATACTTGAGTGCCAAGTAAAAAAAAATCAATTTTGATTTTTTTTATGGAAAAATTAACAGTTAATATATTTAATAGTATATCATATCATTTAATTATAGTAATCCTTCAGCTTGTCATGAAGGTGAAGATCGAGAGGCATAAAGGGGTCGGAAGAAGGCAGCTTTCCTGGCTTCCAAACATCCGGGAATGTACCGGTATGAGAACTGTGGAGGAGCTGTTTCGTACTGCTCTGAACAGCGAGGCTTTCTTTATGTTAGTCGTCAAGTCGGAGGGTATTTTTTTAACAATATCACAAAATTTCAAAAATTTAACGAATAATTTTTATATAATTACTATCTTGTTTAAGAAAATGAAATTGAGTAAAATGTAGTTATTAAAATTAATTATTTACGGAGGAGTAGGTATATGTGAATTATTTTATCAAAATCCATGAAAACATTTCCGCTAGAAGAGATTATATTGGACCAAGATATCCAATATCTAGACTAATAAACATAAGTGTACCTAATAGATGGCAACCAAAGTTTATTACCTACTTGAGACATGTTTTTGTCATAACTCTAGGATATCCAAGAAAATGTATAATGAGTTTGTGGTAAAAGTCAGTGAACTTTCCTAAGTATTTTTTATTGCTGGCATGTTGCCTAAAATGATTCATTTATCCAGGCATCTAGAGGAAAATTTGGCATTATGCCCAAAGAAGGATATGCGTAATAGCAATAATGTACCTACATAATATTATATGAATCTTACATGCCGAGGTAAAACATATTTGATACAAATCCTATTAGGTAGTATTTTTCAGAATTTCCAACTTGAGAGTTTTTTTTGTTAAATATGACATTGTTTATTCTTTTTTAGAATATTAGCACAATAATTAACCATGCTATAATAACTGAAAGTATTTTATATGACAGGAGATCGTTAAGATTGGATACTTTAAAGTATTGGGCACAGTTTTTTTGCTATGTAGAAATATAAAAACAATCATTAAATTTAATGTACTATAAAATATGCTTTCCTAATTCAATCACATTTCCTTTATTGATTCTAGTTTCTACTCGATCAGACATTGTAATGTACTTTCTTAAAAATATTTTCTAGTAGGTACTATAATGTTGTGTCTATTTATTACTTTTAGTTTTAACGATATTTATTAATGTTTTACTATTTTTAAAGTCGTAATGTCGAGCTTTTCTTTTGCTATTTATCGATATGTCGCATTGCATGTCATTTGGTTCACATTAATTGTGTCATATAAACTGGCTGTTTTAAGTGTTTTCCCTTGAGCTGGAAAGCTTTAATAAAAATAATCATCATGTTGGTTGTAAGTTGGTCGGAGCGAGAAGGGTTTGGTGTTTTACAACCAATTTACAATCGACTGGGGCACCATATCGACCACACCAACATATACCCAGGTTGTCATTAAACCATAACATTATTACGATAATATTCTAGTTCCGCGACACATAAAATTCGGTATGATTCCCTTTCTTATATTACCCAAGTCAAAAAAAGCCAAAAGAACCACTGCAATGTTTAATATTAATAAGATCCGTGAAATTATGTTGTATCATAATATAAGACATTATTTAGTATTATATTTCTTCTAATATTACATTATATTTATAGCTTTGTCGTTAATTTGATTCCTATATTAATGTCCTAACTATTTTTACTGTATGTCCAGCTTTTCATAATACCTCAGAAAAATAAATTAACGGAATTTAATTTTTATTATATTAATTAAATTTAAATAATTTTAAGAGATTTTCTTTACCTACATGCAATTATTTTTAGCAGAATCGACGTTGTGTTTAACGTTGATCGATATAAGTAAATAAATTATTTGTGGCTGAAAGAAAAAATACAATTTAGGTATTTTAATTTAAAACAAGATAAGATAAGCATTAAATTAATAATTTGATTAACGTAAATCTCTTTTTTTACTATTTTCATATTAAGATTCAACATAAATTGTCCGCTGAGAAGACAAATATGAAATAATAAGATTGATTATGGTTGTAGGGATAAAACCTAATTTGTTGGTTTGTTGTAATGGATATTTCGTTATAATAAATGCTGACGATTTACCTTCAGCTCCCCTTAATTCATGTCTTAAGATATATGATGGCATTCTTAAAAGTTAATAACATTCCGCGCATCTGAAAAATGGATTAATCTATCTCATACCACGTGTGTGCTAGAAGAGGGCACTTAACGTTATTCGTGCGACATTTATCACCCTTTGTAGGGGAGATCAAGATACTTCCTCTTCTATTTCTTCCTGGCCTGGCCTCTATATTCCCACATTATATGGACTACCCCTTTCCCAAGCCCACAATGGGACAGGAACAGGGGATTTAGTACCTTCTCGGCGGTGACTGGGAGTAGCTGAAGTACGCGGGAAAGACTGTCCATAATTTTTATTAGGGCTGAAACGGAACTTTCATAAAACTTTCGTTCCATTTTATGAGCTATAGAAAATTAAAACTTTAATCAAGCAAGACACTTTGAAACATTGATGGTTTTAATAAAGTATGCTTTCAGGAAAGAAACGTTCTTGCTACCAGACACACAAGAACAGACAATGATTTGAAAACCATATATATGCCGAAAAAATTCTTGATTTTTAAATAAAATTCTTGTTTATAAATCATTATTGTTTTCATTATTCTCTCATTAAGTACACAAATGCAGATTAAAAAATCTGTCAAAAATATATGTGTTTGAAATCGTTATTATATTTTAACTAGTATAAATTTTTTATTTCATTTTATTGTTCGATAAACATTCTTCAAACAATATCTTTTCAATTAAGCATAGTACTTTAAAAATAATAAAATAATTAAAACTCCTTATTTCTCGATAACTTTTTATTTACCGTGGCAACTAATAGATGCTATGCGTTAATAAATGAAACCGTAGTTTATGTTTTCGGTAACGACATAAAATTTATTGTCGCACGTTAAATATTTTGAACGTTCGTGTTGATTAACGTTAGTAATTTTACTGTATTTATTTAAATTATACTTGTTATAAAACAATTAAATTGTTTTTTTTTTCGTTTGAATGAGTACCTTTAAAAAAAATGTTTTACGGCAAACTTAAGAATATTTTTATTGATAGTGTCGTAAGTATTCTATTAAAGTACATATAGCAAATGTTTTTTTTTGTGACGAATACGGTAAAATGATATTAATTAGATACTTTTATCAAAAAACAAATAGTTACATTCATTACAAGCAAGATACTAATAATAATTTAATATATTTAATCGATTCTAATTCAAGTCAAATAAGTTCTGTTGAAGAAACTCAAATAAAGATTGACGTTAACACATTTTCCACAAATCAGTTTAAATGAATAGACTAGAAGTTCCTCGGCATAAACTTTTATGTACAAAGAACTATAATATTTTTATGTAGGTAAACTGCAAGGTTTCAATAGTGGTGACTAACCGAAAGACTGGAAAAGTGTCTCAAAAAAAAAACTTTAAATCAGAAAAAATCTACTCCAAGCAATCTTGATGTTAGTATGGACTACAATGCTTTCATTCATCTTTAAAGGTTTTCTTGATAGTATTGTATCTGGGAAAAGTGTTGTGCTTATGAAGAATAGAAACAGATTGGGATACATAGTTGGGCAGCAGTAATCTTCATAATAGTCGTTTTTTATAAAGGTGTGAAAAATAAATAAAATAAAATATGTGAAAAAGAAAATTTGTCTTTTGGTGTTTAATTTTTTGTGTAAATATTTCACATCCTCACATACAATTCACGTAACAAATAATGTAGATAGGGGACCTACCATTATTACTAGTCATATCCAAACCCTTGTCAGTTAAACACATAAATTTATCAAAAAAAAATATACATTTCTTAATAAAAATTTTGTGTTTATATTGATACCAATTTTCAGATATATGAAAAAATAAAGTAAAAATTCAAAAGAAGATAACCCCTGACTGAAACAAAAATTTAAAATTCTGAGTATAAGAGTTTTGTAGGCCTATAATTATCTATATATTATGAAATTTTGGGCTCTCTGAATTGAGCAAATCAAAAGTTATAAGGGGGTGGACGACGACGACGACGACACACAGACACACAAAATGTTCTACTTATTGTTAGTAGGTATAGCGGTAAAACCGTAGAACAGGCGCTCACTTAGTGAAGTATTAAATCTATTAGATGTAGTATTTTAAAGAAATATTGATTAGATTTGTTGAGATTATGGAAATGAGGAGTGAGAAAAAAAATTACAATCATTGGGTTTCAATCAATAACTTAACTGTGTACGAAGGTACGGTAAAAACTACCATCTCGATATGAAACAATTTCGAATGGTCATAATTGTAATGAATTTAACCCTTGCAAACATTTTCCAAGAATAGAATATATGTGTATATAATTAACAAGAAATAGATTATCACGAAAAAAGGGAGGTATAGGTATATATAAGGTAAGTATTCCGTATAATATAATAATATAAGCGAATGCCATTACGTGTAGTATCAATTGACGGTGGGTGCAATTTCCCGCAGTTATACAACAATAACAGTAAAGGAAAGTTGTTTCGCCTTGAAATAAAACAAAACTGAGCCGAAAATTATCCGCACGCTCGGTCATTAGCTCATAAATGTGGCGTGTGTCCCATAAAAATGGGCAGCGTTCATCAATATTAATAAGCAATCGAATTACGAGCACACCTGGCACGTACGTATACGTTATCTTACGTATCGGGGAAATATTGTTTATGGTGTACCAACCTATAACGGGTCAAGATATTCCCAATTATTATTTTCATTAAGGTGCTTTCTCACATTGACATCTTCGAGATTGATGAAAATATTGGACGGTTCCATATAATAATGATCTCACAACCTTCTATCATAATGTTGTCATATGATGGATGTATTTAAAGTGATTAATCGAGATGAGACGGTGGCAATACGATTAGTGCAATTGAATGGGAAATCCATCGAATTTGGGTACAAATTATAAAAACAAGAAATTTATAAAATACAAATTTAAAATCAATAATATAAGGTGAATATAACATAAATAATCTAATTTTAAGTAGACCACTAATCAATAATATATTCCCGCTAATTTGATTGTTTTGGATCCTTTTTCTAAAATTGTAATGGTTAGTTGGATGTTGGTAGAATTTTCCACAGGCTGCAAGAAAGTGTTTACAACTGTTGATTTGTATACAGTATTTTGTTTCATTCAGCCATATGTTATTTTATATAGGAGAAGTTTTATGAATTTTATCTTCCAATAATGGAACATGGTCAGTTTTGCAATAAAGAAAGATGAAACAAATATTGTTCTCGCACCAGTTAGCAAGTACTTACAAAACATTGCCTTTTGTTCGCGATGACCTCTTTAAGTTGTTTGCCAAATATCAGCATGTTGTGTCACTTTATGACTTATTACGGATAATTTTGTCGCATGGAATTTAATTAAAGCAATAACCCCACTCATAATAAAAAATAATATTATACATCTTAATGACGCTGTTTATAACAACCTCTCGAATAATTTTGTGAAGAAAATTTTGTCATGAATTAAAAACAGATGCTGCGTTGAAAAAATGTGGTCGTAATTAGAGGTATTTTAGTGATATTAAAGGGTAGGTGTTCCAGTACACATTTTATATATTATTTTGGTAGGTACACAAAAATAAAAACGAAATGAATATTGCCTATTTGAATTTATTGTGATCAGTGTAATTAATTTATTTCTTTACTTTATCTAGAAAAATAACAGCTGTTATAATTGTTATAACACAATAAAAAACTGATATTAAAAATCAAAGAAGTGATGAAGTAATCGTATTATATACCTATTCATATTTTACCTAATTTCTCTTCATCGTTTGTGATCATATTAACTAATTTACTTTATAGATTTCAAAACTGTACCTATGTATATAATTTTGTAACTTTAAGTGCCTTTGTTAGGTACATGGGTATATACCTAGAACACGATAACCAATAAAAATGGACTTTAATGTGACGTCGTATACCAATATGACAAAGAATAAATAAAAACAGATAAATGTATAACGAAGTTATATTATAACCTTTGTTCGAAGTATTGTCGAAACGAAATATCGTATTATTAATAATTTCTGTATTAACTTTGTGGTACATTTTTAAAAACTTTTAAAAAACACAAATAACTTTATTTACACCACTTTTTTAGTTATTTTTAGAAGTCTACCTGTTTCGAAGCAACTGCTTCCTCCTCAGGACTGATTATAACCAGTCCTGAAGAGGAAGCAGTTGCTTCGAAACCGGTAGACTTTTTAAAATAACTCAAAAAGTGGTGTTAACAAAGTTATTTGTGTTTTTTAAAAGAAATATCGTATCTTCATTTCTTTGATGCTTTTGGAATCTTATTATTTCTAAGGAAACAAACCAGAGTAGTAGTAGGTAGTCACATTTATTTAGATGTAAAAACATATATAAAAATTAATATAACTAATAAAACTTTTTTAAACAAATAATTATAGTAATTGTATGATGTTACAAACTATCATATTAATAATAATAATGAACACTTCCTTGCACCCTGCGCAAGTGGCGACTTTATTGCCGTATGGCGATAAATATTATAAGTAGGTTTCGAAGAAAATTCAAAAGTGACCCCAACTACTTAATCAAAGTATAGACGTACATTTTTTAATGTATTTTGTATTATAACTCTACTTAAAAACAACGTATATCCTCCTCAGGCCCAGAGACTTTTTTTTTTTTTTAAAGTGGCGAAATTTTGAATTCTGTGTGAAAATAATATTTAAAAAATTTCTAAGAAGAAATTTTTTTTTTAAATTTCAGCTTTTCCGGAAAATCGTATGTCCCCTCTAGGGGACATTGGGCCTCGAGACTGATTTTGTAAAAGGAAAGAATAAATATCAGTATCTCATTTTCAGTTCATTGAAAATCACAATTATTAAGCATAAAATTTTGGAAATAAAACTACTTATTCTTTCATATAATTTTGTTTATTCAAAGAGATCAAAGTTTATTCAAAGAATGTAAAAGAAAAATAAAAAAATGTCAATATTAAAAATGGAAATCATAAAATAATTAAACTTCGTGATAGAGTTGAAAGCAGTTCCTGTTATCTTGTAAACAAAGAAACACTTTGCATGTAGAACATTGCACGCGTGCTTTATTTGCTGAACATCCAGGTAAACGACACCGATTTTTTGTTAGAGGATTTGGAAATACTGGTAAATGCAGTACATTTTTTTTCCTTAGCGCATCAGGTGGATGTGGAATTTTGGATTTTGAGCGCTTCAAGGGTGGTTCTTCTGGTTGATAATCTGAATCATAATCTGGAATATTTCCATCAGAAAGATGTTCTTGAATCTGGATTTTAAAATCTAAATAATCCATAATTTCTCTTCTTGGCATGTTCAATTTTCTTTGATCTCGTCTATATTCTATCCATGAAGCTGCTATGGCAAAATCAAAGAAGTGCATCATCAGTCGCACGGTCCATTTCTTGGTACGCGCACCTATTCTGTAGGTGCTGATAACTCTATCAAGAAAATCAACACCTCCCATATTAGTGTTATATGCACTTACCAGAGCTGGACGGTTCACCATTATATATGCACCATCTTTTTTTGACCAGCGACGACACAAGTCTGATGGAGATTTGCCTTCCTTACTCGATATTAAGGTAACAGGCCTATTATCGAACCATTTGACTATAGCTATTTGGCCATCACTCCTCACAGATTGGTCAATACTTCCTCGTCCATCCTTTTTCATTTCCAAGTCTGATCTTAGTTTGCAGTTCTTGGGAATCCGATTATTTTGAATAGTTCCAGTAGCTTGACATTCCGCTTTTATGTGAAGCATATCCAAAAGTGGTATGGATGTAAAATACCTATCTAAATAAAGAGTGACTCCTGGTGGAAGAGTTTCAGTTAAACGAATAACAGTCTTTCCTCCGACGTCTAAGCTTGAGTATTCGTTACCCGAAATAGTTGTATCTCCTTTACCCTGATATAGGAAAAAATCCAACGGTAAACCATCTGGAGCAGCGGCAACCATATTTTTCAAACCACATGGGTTTGGCTTGTTTCTAATAAATTGCCTTGCAACCATTTTACCCCAAAACGGAATCATCTGCTCGTCGATAGAAATTGCCGATGAACGTGGATTCAATCTGCATCCATTTTGTATCACCTTTATCATGGGTTGTACCTTCCAAAACTTATTCTCATTTTTTTCCTCCATAGAAACTTTTGCATCATCTCGAATTTTAAGGTTTCCTCTAATTTTAAAGTACCTACTACGAGCCATTTTATCTGCTATCATTGGCACTCTTGTGTTTGCTGCCCAGTACATTCTAATTCTAGGAAATTGTAAATATGACATGATAATTGTCAATCCCACAAATGTTTTCATTTCAGAGACTGAACAATTCAGTGGTACACCAGATTCCTGTAAATATCTTTGATTGGTGTGAGTGCAAAGGGCGTCAAAAATTTCATGAGGAATGTATTTACAAAAATAGTCGTATGGAGGAAGGTTCACTGCATTTAGATTTGTCTCTTCGTATTCAGGAGCAGGTGGTAGTGGATTGAAGTCGTCACTTTTCTTCCAAAAATCACGCCTGAAATTATTCTCAGGTTCTGTAACACTGCTAATTGGTTGTTCATCTTCAGCTACTATTTCATCATCACTGGACACCGACAATTCAATATTCTCTTCAAAAGTTGGATCGATGTCTTCATCATCACTTAGGTCAATATCCGAAACTTCTCCATCAACCTCTAAATTTACAAAATTTGCAAATGAAGCGGAATCTGAAAACAAATTAAAATATTTATTAATTTTTGTGAATATTTTTGTAACATGTCAATGCATGCATAAGTAATCTGATATTGCTGCAAAATCAATAAGAAAACAGAAATTTCTTACGATAAAATAAAACAATCGAGTAATCTAAAACATTCTGTATTCTTGATTCAATCTTGCATTTTGCTTTGCCTAGGCCCAATGTCCCCTGTAGGGGACATCCAAACTTGGCGGCTCACTGTTATTGTAAATTTTAAATTTTCTAAAAATGTAAACAGCATCTACGTAAAATGAATATTTTTGAATGTAATCACAGAAAAAAATACTAAAAATAAAAAAAAGAAAATAGAAAAAAAATGAACTTACTTAGTTGATCACCAGAAAATTAAGTTTTTCTTGAAGACGACATTTTGACACATTAAAAAAATATCAACTGATTTTTATTTAAATTTATTGTTGGTAAAATTCAATACTGCCATCTTTTGGTGATTAGTTGCACACTTTTGTAAACTAAATTAAGTAGGTGATAAGGTAGGAAACTTCTTTTTTGAAAGTATATTTTATGTCCCCCACAGGGGACGCGGGGCCCGAGGAGGATATATAAATTCTCGTTTATTTAAGTTTCATGAACAATTACTGCATAACTGAATTTCAAAATAATGACCATTAAATATTTTACAAATTACATTCTTGCATTACACCGTCCAATTTGTAATTCAGTTGGAATGAAAGTATCTTTATGAAGGTAGGTTTATAATTTAACAAGTTTATTAAGTTGTCGTGATTCTGTGTTCGTGGGATGGTTTTAGCTCCTCAACTTTCTTAGGCCGAAAGCTTACGTCTAAGTACAGTGTTCAGCGAATACTGCCCGTCTTTATACTGTACGCACGTGACAAGAGAATAACCTCTTTCAGTTTAACCAAAACGGAATCTGATGGGGAAGGACATAACGTGATTTGAAAATTAATACAGTTATACTGTTTCTTAAGAGATTGAGATGCTAGAAAACGTGATACCATAAATTATACATTTACATACGTTATTACACGATTAAGAATATAAATTATGAAAAAACACAGATGATTAATTATTGACTAGTTGCATGTAACACATGAGATTCAACTGTCGATGGCGATAGTAGGTATGCATAATCAAAGAATACGTACCAAACTATAAACAACACAAATTAATAAATATTTGAAGATATTTTCTATATAAAACATGTAGGTATGTTTGTCAGGATAGGATAGTATGGATGTCAGTCTGTTTTTCCTACACAGAATATAGAAACAGCATGATGGTATGTATGTATGTTGGGAGATTTAAGTATCAAACTATTAAGTCTTCTTACATAATATTGTGTATAGGCGACTACCATACAAATTATATGAAGTGATGTCGTCACTAAATTCAATTTTCATAAAAATTGTTAAAAAAAATTGGGATTTACTTCTACAATATGAATATTTTTTATAGACTAGCTTTTATGGTTTCTGAGATATATGGAAAAATAAACCGAAATTTCAATAGTTGAAAACCCCTGACTGAAACAGAAATTCAAAATTCTGAGTATAAAAGTTTTGTAGGCCTATAACTGTTTATATATTCTAAAAATTTGGGCTCTGTAAATTGAGCGGATCAAAAGTTATAAGGGGGGGACAGACACACACCACACACACACACACACACACACACACACACACACACACACACACACACACACACACACACACACACACACACACACAGACACACACACACAAAACTCACATAAAATGTTCTACTCCGAATTCTGAGTAAATCCATGTATCGGAACATATATGCTGCGAGGCCTCTAGTTGGTGTTATTAGCATGCAAAAAGTCCACTACACCATACAAAATGTTCCTTCGTACACGCATCTTGGCTTAATAATGTCGATTCATTCATAGAATTGAATTCTCATGAACGAATCGACAGTTGGAAAAATCATTTAGTAATTTGTAACTATGACTTCTTTGAGATGCTTTCCATATTTGATTTTTTTAAAGTTGTTGTGTTTTGGCAACATTCACAATTCACAGTCTTTCGATTTTTATTTTGCAAATAAATTCTACTTAGTCTAAAAATTATTTCAGTTTAAATATGTGATTCTAGATTACATATTATAAAAAATATACATTCTTTATTTTGATGGTTCGACCGAACATATCAAAAATGCACATTTCTAGATGAAATGCGACATGTAAAGAAGACACTATGCTACATATCTCGGTCATAAAAATCCACTGTTAAACAGTGAGAGAAACAGACGCTAATATCCGAATATTATATTTTTTTATTGTAGGTACTCACCTGTTCCTGATGGCACCTAAGTAAAATTACCAAGTAAAATTATGATAACATTTGTTAAATATATTTTTAGTACAAATATAAGAGAAATTATTATATATTATGTACTCGAGTTTTTAAGAGAAAAGGTCAAATTATGTATATTTCAGTATTCCCTTAATTAAGCATAAGTACATGTGAACGAAATCGGCCGATACAGCTAAGGTAGAATCACAGGTCAGAAATTTAAAATATGTGTAAAGTTTTCGAGCAATTGGAATTAAACTAAATACACAACTACCACTACAACTTTCTATGGGGCATTCTGACAGTGCAGGATATAACGCCTACCAAGTTAACTTCCACACATTCCCCTAATATATCTAACACCTCTAACTGATGTATGCTAACCAACAATTTGTTTGTTTGTCTGACAAATTGTGCAGGTGAAAAATTGTAGGTTTGTTGAGCTAAATCTACAACCAGCCACACTGAGAATGAAAACAATGTTCTGATTAATACTTGGACCAAGTCAGCTAGTATAATATATCATATTCATTTAAAGAGATGTTTTTTTAAATGAAATCCATGAATCTACCATTTTCAAAATGGCTATGTAGGGGAAACCAGCTATTAGCATTCAGGTCCATTGTACTCTCCCAAAGAAGAGCATTAAGTAGCAATTGAGAGATTGCAATCTGCTCAAGAAAACATTAACCTGTTTACTAAATGATAGCTTCTTTCATATTTTGATGAATTTATCGATTTTAAGTCCTTCGTACTCAATTAACCGTGACTCAAAGTTATTTGTAATGAATATAAATGGTTCTTTTTATTTAATTTATTGTTAGTTTGAAAATCAACTAGGTTCGTTTTAATTTCAAAAGTTATATTTACATATGCCTCAGACTTTGATGTAATAAAAAATTCCACTATTGAACAATTGATGCATTCTAAGGGGTCCATTTCCCAGTGGAGCCATACAAAAGTTATCGCAGAAAAACTCTAACAAAAGTCCGAAACTGAAAACCCACCAGACTTTTTGGTCCACAGGGAGGTCCACCGATCTTTTTTTATGTTATATCAATGTTTATTTTTCTTAATAAATTTTAGAGTAATGGTTGCAATTATACGTAAAACTTAGTATATAAGCATTATAATATTTTTGTCAACTTCTTTATACGTATTTGTTTCTTTAGATATTCAAGGTTTATACTTTTTATATAGATAATAATATGGACATATAATGTCACCTAAAATCATTCATTACTCTGACACAATTTTATGACATGTTCACCCTAGATATATCATTTTTAGAGCTTCTATTCTAACTTTATAATATTAGTATATTTAAAAAAAAAATAACAAGGGAAATAATTGTAGGGGTTTTTATGATAAATTGTCTTCATAAAATGTATGTTTTATAAAATAAAAATATCGCAAAAATGTTATGGTCCCAACTGCTGGAGCTATCATCAAAACCAAATTTACACTAGTAGTTTTACGGCAAGGGGTGGTTCTGAAACATAAATCTCACACCTTAGAGGATATCGGGACATGTAGAAAGGGATTTTCATTTCAGTGCTGTATCTTTCGACCGATTCATGCTATTATGGGTGCAATGAGCACTCGCCTACTCGGTGGCTCCATAAGTTTATCTATTCATGGTTTCTCACATTGTCCACAGCAGGCAGTCGTAAGCCCCGGAAATACACAGTACGGTGCAAAATAACGGCGGTTCTTGTTTTTTCCACCCCGTGGTCTCGAAATTTATAGGGGGTAGTATGTAGTCCGATTCAGTATGCCGGCACGGGCAGTGCTTATGTAAAATTAATGTCTGGCGTGTTGAACTGGTGCTATGGCGGTGTCGAGCGTGGAAAGGGGATGTCCGTGGAAAGTAAAGGAGGGGTGGGGAGGAGGAACATCTACCCGCGTGTTAGTATCGGAGCCGGTTGCTAATTATGCGTGCAATGTGTAACGCGCGCTTTTAAATGTTTGCCAATTGAAAAAAGGGCAGACTTCGGCCGTTATTTTTCCGTTAACTCGCTTTTAACGGACCGTTAGACCTTTGTTGTATTTACATTCCGCTAACATTGTGTTACGAGGTGTGCTTTAAAATGGCAATAAATCAGATTTTCACTGTGTCAAAGAAATTCTTATTCTATAATGGTTTTGTGCGGGCGCATAAAACAAAAAAAAGGCTCGTAAATTGTATGCTCTTGGTTAAAGTTTAAACAATTACGATTTGATAAATTTTCCGAGGGTTTAGGCCGTACAATTTATGACAAAAAAAAAAAACAATTAAAGGAAATTTCTTCCACAGGACGAGAATGTAAAATAAAAATTTAATATTTTTACATGACATTAAATTACTTCCCCGTTCGTCAAATAAAATTAAAGTTTCCATCGAACTTAGCACTTTACCACGATGGTCATTATGATGAAATAAATTATTTGTTATAAGTTATTAAATTGACATAGTAATAAATTCTCAAATTGAAGTTCTAGTTGACATATATATATACAATAAGATGCTATGAATGTGAATCCTAGCTGTGAGGCACCGGCTTAGAATAGTGCTTCCATTCTTTTAAATCATTGTTTTTGAGTGTCCCGTAAGAGCCGGGTAATCAAAAATACAACAGGCAACAATAACATCTCACATAGTTCAGCAATGAGGTTCACCACCCATTCTGAATGTAGTGCCTTTTTTGGTGAAACGAGACTGGTGTTTGGGTATACATAGATGTGTTGTTCTCCCTTTTATAAGGCAATGCACACCCGCACACCTTTCGCTGGTTACCCCACATTGTGGGATATGCCGTGATGGTATGAATATGAATATTAAATTGACCAACATTCTTAGTTATTTAAAAAAATAAATGAAGTATTATGATATTCATAAAATACTTTAAACAATTTATTATGAAAATAAACGTGGTTTTATTTTTCGGGTATAAGATTAAGGCTGGGTTGTTTCAACATAAGTATCGATAATTATATAGTTATAATACTTTGATTTCATAAAATTGTTCAAAATTTCGACGTTTAATGTCATTAGATTTCAACGAAACAACCAAAAGTATTGCACAATTTTATGAAATCAAAGTATTTTAACTATACCTTTACTTTAATCTTTGTTCGAGAAACACAGCCTAAATAAGCTTCAGCGCATTTGCTAAAAACAGGTTTTGTTCTCGTAGGATAAAACTGTACTGAGGATGATTATATAAAATTCAATTTTTACCTCTGATGATGGTAGCTGTGACTAGCAAAAGTGCTTAGGCTCATCAAATTATATCATCCTTAAAAAAACGTGTAGGTACTTACAATTGAATAGTCCACCTACAAAACCCGCTTTTATTATAGTGTGTAATAATAGTGGTTTTCATTACCTAATAACATTACAGTATAATATGCATTTTTCTTTTGTTTACATAAAAATTTTTAACAAATATATGACCGTTCTCATAGACATATAAATTTTTAAATTATTTTATCTAAATAGACATTTTTGCAACAGTAAAACGAAATCTTATTTACAATTAATTATTTTATGATTCATCAAAATCTTATGACATCTTCCTCAAATATCACGATGTCATTGTCATCAGTTTCGACATTTTGGTCTTCTGTGGCATTTTTTCCACTGTTTCGCCAACTTATTTTTTTTAATAATCAAAATCTTCACAAGTTGGCCACTCTTCACCAAAATGTTTATAAGTTAGTATGTTAGCTCTTGATTTCTTCCAATTTTTCTTTACTTATTTTGTTATCCCTAATCTGCATGAGAGTTGTTTTTATATCTACAAAAAAATTCCCATTTTGTATAAATTTCCATAGTTTCCATATCCCAGCCACGAAATTAGGTCCACCTTTAACTATTTTAAATCACTTGAGTATGTTTATTCTTTCGAATTATTTTTTTTTACTCGTTCAATTTTCAATGCTAAGACCCAGGTACTTTGAATACATTTTGAGCACTAGATAAAAATTGAAATCTATACCGAGTCTGATCACTGTTCCGAATTTCAACGAGATAACTTAGTGGTTTTTTCAAGTGGATACATTTGGTATAACAAGTTTTGCAATAGAAATATAAGTATAACTTCATTTTGACCGATTTCGTTCAACTATAGCACAAGCATTTATGCTTATTTTAGGACACGTAGGAAGATGTAAATGTATTTGTTTAACAAGGACATATTCATTTAAAAAAAACATATTGAGTTTTAATGTTTTTAGAAGTAAGTTAATTTTAATGCTTACTATGTTTCCATCAGTTTTTTTTTAATATGCCGTGTATGCAAGTGGACTACTCAATCAACAAAATTTTTTTTTTACAAAATATGAAGAAAAACAAAATATTTATATATGTTTGAATGTAAATAAATAAAAAATATTTTGCCGAGATATTATTTAAGTACACTGTTATTTTAATGTGAATTGTTATTAACAAAGCGTTCCTCTTATTCATCCAAATTTAAAGCAAATGATACATTACCATTGTAATAAATACAATTCACTATACAAATATTATTATTTTATTACAACAATCAAGACATGTAGGAGGCACATGTAAAATCTAAATATTACAAACGATATTCGTGATAAATTATAATTGCTTTATTTACTCGTTGAAATTATTCACATTTACCCCACGGATGTGCTTTACGTAATAAATTACGGAGTTCTCATTGGGTGACTTCATGTTATTACCGTCACTAACATTTCCGCTAACAAAATATCTTCTGTCGACCTCCTAAATAGCCTTGGAAGCTTTCAACCTTCTGCTATGGAACAATGACGTTATATACAAAAAAGAGTGTCCTGTATTTTAGTTATTGAAGTCATCATAAAAGATCATCTGTACGATCAGAGAGATGTGCCATATTAACGATATTGTCAGATGGGGGAGACAAAGAATGAACTATGTGATAAAGAGATCATGTGAAAAGAATGGACTCCCAAAGATTCCCACACCTTGCCCAACACGAAGGAAGCCTGAAAGACCCTGCAAAAAGTGGAAAAGCAAGACATATAATGCGCGAACGAGCAGAGTTTGAATAAAATAAGAAATATTAAAAAGTAATCTTTGTAAAACTCATATTCACTTAATATTTGGCTGTTGCATCTAAATTAAATTAAACGAACTACTTACTGATCAGTAGAGGAGAAAATATTTCGCTATTTCTTAACGTAATCCTAGTACCGTCAAACTTACAACTGAGTTGTCAATTTTGATCAAAAAAATTTGCTTTTCCTAGCTAGTACGTTGTATCATAAAAATGATGTTGAAGTTAAATATAATTTGACCCTGCAATGTCTTGAAAATGATTGCAAAACACAAAATTTATATACGATGTTTCAGGTTTATTTATTTATTAAGAGAAAAAACAATAACACATATACATTTTTTTTATACATTAAGTTGATTTATATAATATATATTATAGGTATGTGTAATCACATCATTGTTAGGATCGGATATGCTAGGTTTAATTGAATCAAGACAAAACTGCAGTAAAAAATCATTATTTGATGTATTTTTTTTATTTAAACGTTTAGGGACGTTGCAAATATTACATCTAATTAGTTCACAACAAATTATAATATAAGAAGTGAAGATCTATTTTAATAATCAAAATATCAACAATTCATGACTTCATCTTTCGTAAATCATCCCATAGTAATACGTAAATGCAATTAAAATGGTTCAAAATAAAAATTACAATTAATTGAAATAACAAAGCATCTTTGAATTTTCAACATCTTTGGCACATTGGCTCAATGCTGAGTCTGTCACACACTGACATCGCAACACTTTTGTGTGGAAATTATCCATGGTTATACCTAACCACCGGCTTTTGTCGTGAATTTTTGATTTTGCACAAAATATTTCGTTATTCAACATGACATTCGTTCGTTTCGTTGAATTTATTTCGTGGCTTTACGAAGGTGCCAGCTGTGTTTATTCGTTTTTATTCATTTCAGGGAATAAAACGAATTACAATTTATACTATCTTCATAATATACCGTGACATGCAGATACGTTTTTTTTAATTGACGCTGTTAATGTGTTTTTACCCTATCAATCAACGTATTATTTTGTATTATACTTTAAGATTACAATATATTATTTGTTTTGTTAAAAAATAAAATCCTTAAAAAAGTATACCTACAATATACCAACACGATTTAACCTATTTTGATATATTTTATAGAGTCCCACATAGTTTTAAATATAACAATCATTTTCCCACAAAAAATGCTTACACTGTTAGTTGGAAACACTGGTTAGTTGGAAGAAATTGCCATATGGCAATAAACTCGCCACTTGCGCACGGTGCATGGAAGTGTTTATTATTAGTAGTAGTAGTAGTCTCCAGAATATATCTTGTTATTGGATGATTGTCGCATAATGTGTTGAATTAAATATCTTTTATTGATAAATAAAATGATTTTCTCTGAAATTTCCTCTACTTAATATTCATTAAAGGTTTTCCGTTAAATGATAATAAGATAAAGTGATTTAAATGAAAAATCTCAAGCCATGGTTGAAGAATTACATATGTTAGTTTCCTTGTCTGTAACTACAGCTACATATATACATCCAAAATAGGTACTCTGTGGGTCTAACCACTAAATTAATCATGCTCTAGGCCTACATATACAAGTAACTACATACATACAATACATATATGTAGGTACTATTTTATATCGCTGTTAAAATACTAACAGACAATTACACAAACCATTTATGCTAAAAACAAAAATACGAAGGACATATTTTTGAGTGTATACTTAATAATGTACATTTTTGTTTGTAGTTTTTGTTTTGAAAGTCAAAAAAATAAGTGCTTGTATGACTCGATGCACGTGGATGAATCAAAAATAGAAGGTCGGCATAAAATAATTAGTGTGGCGTTGGATTTTTAATTTATTCATTCGTTCATACCGTCACGGCATATCCAACAATGTGGGTTATCAGCGACAGGTGTGAGATTTTGCATTGTCTGATTTAAGGAAGTACGACATACTAGTCTCGTCTCACCTAAAAAGGCGCTACATTCAGAATGGGTGGTGAACCTCATTGCTGTGTGAGATGTTACTGTTGCCTGTTGTATTATCCCGAAAACAATGAGAAAAGAAAAATGTGGAAGCACTCTTCTTAGCCGGTGCCTCAAAGCATTATTTTTTTTATTCAACAGGCAATATCCCAGTCATATAAAAACTATTGAGCAATTCATAGTGTTTACCTACTTCCCATAATATGCCAGTTGAGAGTAAATAAATATTTTAAAAAAATATCGCTTTTTGGTACGATACGAGTAAAACACACTTGTTTCTTAAACATACATATATACTATCACTCCATATCCCTAACGGGGTAAGCAGAGAGAACCGAGCGCCATACTCCTCTATTTTTGCACACATTCCTAGCTTTCTTTTCATTCATGCATCGTCTTCACCATTAGCAAGTTTTACAGACACAAGTGATTTTTATATTATGTAAGTTACAAAAAAATTCCTTAAGTGTATACAATACAGAAGTCATGAACGTCAGATCCAATACAACGATTTACTTAAAAGGTATAACATGATCAGTCTTGCCAACAGAAGAAAGTTATTTGATTCATTAACACTATATAAAATATCCCATAGTAAATTCAATTGCATTGAATTAAATAGTATGCTTCAAATACAAATTCTATCTAGAATAACGTGACAGCGAAAACTTTTTATCACAAATACTCCGAGAGCTATTGCAGGATTTAGGATACCGCTTTACAGAATGTGTACAACCTTTAATGACCAATTCAATGACCATATTGACATTTTTATTGCATCTGAATCTATATTCAAAGGGGAAATTTAAAAAAAGATCACTGATACAACCTCTTAGGACCTGGGTATGGCTTGAGGAATTAATGTTATATAAGTGATCTTGTGTATTCCAAACTATACTTCATAACTTGTTCTTTCAATAAGTATTGATTTTTATATTTTATTACTTTTATCTCTACCTTAATCTCTAAGCACGTCTATGTTTACATTGTACCTAACTTCTCTATGGGAAATATTGTGATTGCACATATAAATCAACTTTATTATTTAGAAAACAAAAATGTGTATGCGTGATGTGTAATTGTTTTATCTCTTAATAAATAAATATAAAAAGTTCGCTTGAATATAATATTTCAATAAAAATACATAATAGTGGAGAGTTATTTTGATTAACAACTGTTTAATCTAAATGTTTGTATTAACATTACTTTACTGTCTTATAGATTTTAGTACTTGCTTGGTGGCTTACCTACTATCGGTTAACGACATAAAATATTTCACAGTTTAAGGGCGTTCCTTACGATTCATACAAATGATGTCGTATCGAAATATCCTTCTATACCATCGTTTTATGAATGTTTTATATTATGTATGTGTATGTTTAAAGAGAATCCATTAATTTGTGCGGTGTGGTCTCTCGCTCATTGACTTGAGACTCAATGTGAAAACTTTGACATAATCTCGAACCCGTCCCTTCTAGACCTAATCCGCATTGAGCTGAATTGAAATGGGATAAACATCTAATCTAAAGGCCATCTTTTTAGGTAACAGCTGCTCCGTGATTTGGGGGCGAGGGAACCCAAAATAGAATATTATTATTATACTATTCACTTTACACCCAAACATTATTCAGGCTCTGATGCTAATGTGAAAACAGTCTGGTCCATGGTCAACGAACATTCATTGATGATGCTAGTATAAAATGGAAAAACATTGAATACATTAATATTATCTGTACAACATTTTTCGCCATTTTGAATTTAAAACGTTGTAAAACTTGCAGCGAAACTTTATTTATAAATGTAGATACATAGATATATCTTGTAGGTATATATATAGTGAGTATACATAAAATATTGTATTTATTGAGAGCGTTCTCAAATATTCGTACCCTTTGTACAGTCAGAAGTTCAATCGATCAATATTGATATCCTACCAGTAATATTTATGCAAATAAAAAAATTAAATTATAATTTTACAGTAAGTAAGTAGGTATATTATTCCTAAATTTCTTAGATAAAATGTTAAGCAACGTTAACAATGTGAAATTTATACATAGAAAATGTTGACATTTTTATAACAAAACCAAAATTCAGACTTTCGAGAATATGGTATTTATTTTAATTTTCGCCATTTTAAGGTTGTCTCAACATTTAAGGTACCTACCCAATGAAAAGTTTAAAATACCTACATAATACATAAATATCAACATACCCACAATACTATAGATTGAATCGATTTTTAAAACCTTATTTTCTATTCCAACTGTCGATTTGTTCAGGAGAACTTTGTTCTCTTAACATATCGACAATGTATCAAGCCAGAATACGCGAGAATTGTATGGAGAGGTCTACTTTTTTCACGGCTTTTCCAACTTTGAGGTCAAAAAACACCAACTTAGAGGCTTCGCAGCATATATGTTCCATACACGGATTTACTCAGAATTCGGAGTAGAATATTTCGTGTGTCTGTGTGTGTGTGTGTGTCTGTGTGTGTGTATGTCTGTGTGTGTGTGTGTCCGTCCCCCCCTTATAACTTTTGATCCGCTCAATTTACAGAGCCTAAAATTTCAGAATATATAAACAGTTACAGGCCTACAAAACTTTTATACTCGGAATTTTGAATTTTTGTTTCAGTCAGGGGTTATCAACTTTTGAATTTTTATTTTATTTTTCCCTATATCTCAGAAACCATAAAAGCTAGAACGCTGAAAATTGGTATAAACATAGACAAATACAAAATCTCAAATTAGTTTTTTCAAAAAAATTCTAGGGTTTCTCAAACATTTTTTATTAAGAAAAGTATTTTTTTTATGATAAATTTATGAGTTTAACTGCCTATATTTCCATTTTTTTTAAAAATATCGAAAAAAGCCGAAACACCCCAACTAGATAATTTAATTTTATATAAAAAATATTTACATTGTAGCAGTACATCTCAAATTTTTTTTAACAATTTTTATAAAAATTGAATTTAGTGACGACATCGCTTCATACAATTTGTATGGTAGTCACCTATACACAATATCAAAGAAGACTTAATAGATTGATACTTCATCTCTAAACATACAATATACATATACCATCATGCTGTATTCATATTCCGGGTAGGAAAAAAAGACTGACCTCCATACTATCCTATCTTGACTACCTAGGTACATGTGTTGTATAGAAAACTAAATATCATAAAATAATAAATAATTTGTATTTATGGGTTTGGTACTTATTCTTCAACTATACATACTATCGCTGTCGACAGTTGGATCTCATGTGTTACATGCAACTAGTATTTGAAAAGTGTAGTTGTACTTGCGTTGAAAAAAGAAAGAATTATCCAACTGTCGATTTGTTCAGGAGAACTTTGTTCTCTTAACATATCGACAATGTATCAAGCCAGAATACGCGAGAATTGTATGGAGAGGTCTACTTTTTTCACGGCTTTTCCAACTTTGAAGTCAAAAAACACCAACTTAGAGGCTTCGCAGCATATATGTTCCATACACGGATTTACTCAGAATTCGGAGTAGAATATTTCGTGTGTGTGTGTGTGTGTGTGTGTGTGTGTGTGTGTGTGTGTGTGTGTGTGTGTGTGTGTGTGTGTGTGTGTGTGTGTGTGTGTCTGTGTGTGTGTGTGTCTGTGTGTGTGTGTGTCTGTGTGTGTGTGTCTGTGTGTGTGTGTCCGTCCCCCCCTTATAACTTTTGATCCGCTCAATTTACAGAGCCCAAAATTTCAGAATATATACACAGTTATAGGCCTACAAAAATTTTATACTCAGAATTTCGAATTTTTGTTTTAGTCAGGGGTTATCAACTTTTGAATTTTTACTTTATTTTTTCATATATCTCAGAAACCATAAAAGCTAGAACGCTGAAAATTGGTAAAAATATAGACAAATACAAAATCTCAAATTGGTTTATTCAAAAAAATTCCAGGGTATCTCAAACATTTTTTATTAAGAAAAGTATTTTTTTTATGATAAATTTATGAGTTTAACTGCCTATATTTCCATTTTTTTTAAAAATATCGAAAAAAGCCGAAACACCCCAACTAGATAATTTAATTTTATATAAAAAATATTAACATTGTAGCAGTACATCTCAAATTTTTTTTAACAATTTTTATAAAAATTGAATTTAGTGACGACATCGCTTCATACAATTTGTATGGTAGTCACCTATACACAATATCAAAGAAGACTTAATAGATTGATACTTCATCTCTAAACATACAATATACATATACCATCATGCTGTATTCATATTCCGGGTAGGAAAAAAAGACTGACCTCCATACTATCCTATCTTGACTACCTAGGTACATGTGTTGTATAGAAAACTAAATATCATAAAATAATAAATAATTTGTATTTATGGGTTTGGTACTTATTCTTCAACTATACATACTATCGCTGTCGACAGTTGGATCTCATGTGTTACATGCAACTAGTATTTGAAAAGTGTAGTTGTACTTGCGTTGAAAAAAGAAAGAATTATCCAACTGTCGATTTGTTCAGGAGAACTTTGTTCTCTTAACATATCGACAATGTATCAAGCCAGAATACGCGAGAATTGTATGGAGAGGTCTACTTTTTTCACGGCTTTTCCAACTTTGAAGTCAAAAAACACCAACTTAGAGGCTTCGCAGCATATATGTTCCATACACGGATTTACTCAGAATTCGGAGTAGAATATTTCGTGTGTCTGTGTGTGTGTGTGTGTGTGTGTGTGTGTGTGTGTGTGTGTGTGTGTGTGTGTGTGTGTGTGTGTGTGTCTGTGTGTGTGTGTGTCTGTGTGTGTGTGTCTGTGTGTGTGTGTCCGTCCCCCCCTTATAACTTTTGATCCGCTCAATTTACAGAGCCCAAAATTTCAGAATATATACACAGTTATAGGCCTACAAAAATTTTATACTCAGAATTTCGAATTTTTGTTTTAGTCAGGGGTTATCAACTTTTGAATTTTTACTTTATTTTTTCATATATCTCAGAAACCATAAAAGCTAGAACGCTGAAAATTGGTAAAAATATAGACAAATACAAAATCTCAAATTGGTTTATTCAAAAAAATTCCAGGGTATCTCAAACATTTTTTATTAAGAAAAATATTTTTTTTATGATAAATTTATGAGTTTAACTGCCTATATTTCCAAACTTTTTAAAAATATCGAAAAAAGCCGAAACACTTCAACTAGATAATTTAATTTTCTATAAAAAATACAAACATTGTATTTGTACATCTCAAATTTTTTTTAACAATTTTTATAAAAATAGAATTTAGTGACGACATCGCTTCATACAATTTATATGGCAGTCGCCTATACACAATATGTAAGAAGACTTAATAGTTTGATAGGATTTTAATATCCAAACAAACATACAGAACCATCATGCTGTTTTCATATCCCGGGAAGGAAAAGAGGACTGACCTCCATACTGTCCTATCTTGACATACAAACCAACATGTGTTAAAATTTTCAATAATTTGGATTTATGGGTTTATAGTTTGATTTTTATTCTTCAACTATACATACTATTGCTATCGACAGTTGGATCTCATGTGTTACATGCAACTAGTATAAATTATATCACCTTGATTTGTATATTTCAACACAACGTGGATTTTTTTCTGATTAATATAGAAATGATTATTGAATTATTATTTGGTACGAAATTTTCGAAATATAACTAGGCGAAAGACACGAATAGAATGATAAATTTAGTGTCATGAATTCCAAGAAACTAAAATTGAGAATCGTATTGGACTTGATTTAATAAATAATTGGTATTAATAATAATAATCAGAAATCTGGAAAGATTCCCACGGTTATTAAGATTAAACACTTGATGCTGGCGGGTAGTTGTTACATGGAATAGCACTTGTGTGTTCATTCTGTATTAGTATATAATATGTACATGTACATATTATGTACGAAGGTATACCGTAACTACCTATAAACAGACATATATTTTGGTAATGTATCTCAATTCACTTCACACTTTATACATACATTTGTATATTATGACATTATATTATACAGTATAAAGTACTTACATAAATATCTATACGAGAGAAACTAGGTAGGTAGGTACTTACATATTTTTTTCTTGGCTAATTTTTTGGTTATGTGTGTATTTTAATATTGTTTTGTACAGCTGTATGTTTACTGAAATATATAAAATACTTAAATCAAACACTTTACACAATTTTCTTGAAAAAATATCAATCACTGAAAAACATGTTTTTTTCTAAATATTTTCCTCGTACGGCAACCCTTATTTTTCTTTCGTTCGTCAAATATTTTGTATGTAAAATCAAATCAAGAAATTCATTCTATTATATCACAAGGATATAACATATTATGATATGATTCATATCGCAATGTTTGCGACAGGTGTGCGAGTGTGCATTAAGTAGCTCCGTCTTACTTAAGACTGGGTAGTGAACCAAGAAATAATAGCAAATATTTTGGAACAAAACCTTTGTAGGTATACGAAAGAAAAAATATCAATAATGGGGTACTTACAATCAACTTACCTTACTGTTTAAGTCATCATATTATATTTATGCTTATAACATTGTATCCTGTTTGTTTTCCAAATAAAAAAAAAATAAAAATAAATAAAGTAAGCAGATGAAGAGTGTATGAATAATATGATATGGAAACGATGCCAGATACCATTTTAAAATTCAAATATTTTTCACTCAAAGAATAAAAAAATATAAACCAAATGAAAAACCGATGCTCACTCATACAAACCCAAAAGAATTTGGAGTTGGTTTTCTCCTTGTTTGTTTTGTGTAACGAAAATTAACGAAGATGAGGAGAACCAAGAAGGGGGATAGAATAAGTAGATTAAGATCTGCGCTGGTGTTGTGGGTCCCAACGAGGGTTATCGCGGAGAGGATTTTGGTACGGAAGTCGTTTTGAAAATCAATCTGACAAATTAACTATCTAATTTATTATAAATAATGTCTGGTCACTTGATACACAGAACATTAAATTTACTGGCCACAATTTAATATTATCAATCTCATATATTTTAGATCTATTTGTATTATTGTATCAAAATATGGTTAGTATTTGTAACAATTAGAACCTATTTTCAAAAGTATACAAATGACTTGCAAATTATATGCATTATGCATATTACATTATCACTAACAAATATATTTACATGATCTTTTTTCAATGTTATATTTTAAAAATAGTATGTTTCTGTGAAAAACACGAAAAAAATTTCACTTACGACTAGGTTGGTACTAGATTCTCTATTAATATTGTGCTTTTTATTATCATCTTGTTATAAATAACTATTATTTTTATGTTGCTTTGACTCTGATATACTCATTCATAATACTATTTTCATTTATTCAGTATCAACCTACTTCATTTATAATTAAAGTAAAAGTTTTCATACAAATTATATTTGACATTATGTTTTTACAAAATAAAATAAAAAAATCTATGTATGCATAAGTACATTGTTTATTTTATTATTGTGCGTATATCTGCATTTTCCCCAATACGAATACGGATATGTTACAAAACTTATTGCTGTTTATCTAGATTAAAGAAGATGTATATATTCAAATAAACTTCTTAAAGAAAATTTTCATCATAAAACAATGGACGCGAGCATATGAATGCATTTTTAATTTTTCAACCGTCTACTGCAATAAAAGTGCAAGGAAGCTCAGGAAACTTTGTATATATTTTTTTATTATTCTGTCGTGGTGGGGCATATTGAGAGCTTTCACTTGAAATTTTAATGTCTTTAAAAGCTACAGAGAGAGTCTGGATACGCTGGAATGTTGTCAAGAAAAATGCTTGCTTTTGTATTCATATTAATACGAAAAGTTTTTAATCGGTTCGACCTAAAAGTTTATATAATAATAATTAATTTACAGATTTTTTTATATTCATTTCATTAATATTGAAAATTGAAATAATCAAGCTGTAAACTCATGATTCAGATTTGTATTTGATGGTTAACTAATGGTCATTTAACCAGAATACGATAGAATTAAGACAAAGGCTGATTCAAATTTATTATTTGATTATACTACTTAATCTATATCCAATGGATTAAGTTAGTTGTCATGTCAATGTTAATATATTCCTACCTACACAATTCCAACAGGGGGATACGGGTATGTCAAATATTAATTAACTAGTTGCATGTAACACATGAGATCCGATTGTCTATAGCGATAGTACCTATGTATAAATAATCAAACGTGGAAGCTTCAACATTGTGGAAATTCATATTTAGTAAATTATTTAAATTAAACACAAAACTATAGTTTATATATTTAAACTTGTTTATTTTTATTTATTCACCACATGTTTCGGGAACGTCCGTTTCCTTCTTCAGGTGGATGTAAACTGTAATGATGTATGTAAACTGTGTTGGATGTAAATGTAGTTTACATCCACCTGAAGAAGGGAATGGACTGAACGGAAACTGTAATGATGGATGTAAACTGTGTTGGGTGTAAATGTAGTTTACATCCACCTGATGAAAGGAACGGACGTTCCCGAAACATAAGTAGTGAATACCCAAGTAAAAATAAACAAGTGGAAATATACAAAGTATACTTTTGTGTTTAATATAGTATGTATAGTTATATAGTTATACACACTATCTATTAAGAAGACTTTTTTTGTATAAGGCAATTTACCCTGAAAAGAGTGTTCTTAGAAGACTTAATAGTTTGATACTTAATCTCTGAACATAAAAAGACACATACTATCATGTTGTTTTCATATTCTGGGTGAGAAAAAAGAACTGACTTCCATACTATCCTATCTTGGCCTACATACCTACATTTGTTGTATAGACTAGTTGCATGTAAAACATGAGATCCAACTGTGGATAGCGATAGTAGGTATGTATTGTTGAAGAATACGTACCAAACTATAAACCCATAAATACAAATTATTGAATATTTTAGGATATTTTGTTTTCAATACTACACATCTAGTTATGTATGTCAAGATAGGATAGTATGGAGGTCTGTCCTTTTTCCTTTCATGTGTTACATGCAACTTTTTTCTATATTTCAAGTCGACTGTTATTAGTTTATAATCTTAATTAATTTAACGAAAGAAAGTTTTATGGGCATCAACTTATATTTGAATTAAAAATACGCTTTAACGCTCTTAAGTAGGATTGAAAAATGTAGGAATGTATTTTGTTTGGAGAAGGTCTAGTTCAAAATTCAACATTGCCATTATGGATACTAAAGCGAATTTATTTCGTTTTCATTTACCGAGCTTTGGTATTTAAAGTTAGTTTTTATGTCGCTTCACGGGCTTTGTTCATTTCAATTCATGCCACCCGACAAAAATGCAAAGTATCGCATGGTGTTCATTGTCAAACCGATTCACTTTGTGCATAAATCCTTGAAAATCATAAATCGTAAGATGTTAAACAACCAGAACTTGTTTTATATAATATGATTTTTTAAATGAATATTTTTAAAATAAATTAAACACTTGTTTTTCTTTCTACATTTATTTTTACTCTCCAGAACGACCGTTTCGCCTGGTGAAGGCCTTTTCAACCAGTTGAAAAGGCCTTCACCAGGCGAAACGGTCGTTCTGGAGAGTAAAAATAAATGTAGAAAGAAAAACAAGTGTTTAATTTATTTTAAAAATGGAATTCTACATAGTAAACGCTGTCAGTGTAAACAAAATTAAAAGTGTAAATGAATATTGTTAAACAAGTACATATACATCTTCCTACGTTCCCTAAAATAAGCATAAATGCTTGTGCTATAGGTGAACGAAATCGGCCGAGGCAGGATTCAAACTCGCGATCACTGGATTACTAGCCCAGCACGCTAACCGCTCTGCCATCGACCCATCTGATTTAAACTTCAAACTTCCATTAAAAACGTGCATCTTTTGATTTTAAATAACAATTATAAAGCATTTGAACGATTGTATGTATTCTATGTTATCACGAGAAAAATTACGAAAATTGAAATCATTTCTAGAAACTGAACCACAAAGATCTGTTGATTGTGAATTTTTTAATTGCACTATGATGACCGACATTATCTATATCTTTTAACAATTTCGTTAGTAACTTTTTATACCACGATTTGCTTAGTTCAACGCTAGACAAGTATATATGAAAGGACTACTATGGTCAAAAATAACCTAACTTTTATTGTAGAGCTGTAAGAAGACAAGTATCAGAAATGTGACCACGAATTCGTAGGTATACCTATTTAATTAATTCAAATAAAGTCTTCTGATATCATGGCATCATGTTTCATATGTCAGAATTGCTTGAGCATGAATTGTAAATTAAAATTATGCATCGTGCGAAACAGCGTAGATGTGAAAGTAAAATGCACTTAGCGCCTGGTGAATGATTGTCGACTATAGGTATAACACCTCCGTATCGTATGCTACCTACACAAGACTAATGGAAAGTAGGTAATTCAATATAGTTAGGTACATTTTATGCTAGTACTTATTATGTTTTACATTTTATCCTGACACGTTTCAGCTCAAAACAACAGAAAGTTTTCCTGTATATTATATTGTAGAGCACATTGTTGCAATTTCTTCATACAGCATATTCTTTAACGGAATTCGTTTATCCTAGTAAGATGTTTTTTGTTGCATTTTCAAACAATAGATTCATAAAACGGTCAGAACGGGATTCAAACTTATATATTTCAAGTCCAGGGCACATACCGCTCTACCACCCATTCTTATAAATCCAAATACCCAAGTTATAGTTACTTTGTATAATTAGCGAATCATCTGTTTCTTTTAAGTGTAAACTGACATAGATGTATGAAAAGCGTGAGAATTATTTTGATTATAAATTTTCCCGAAAGACAGTGTTAGAAGCACGAAAAATAGACGAAAATGTATGAGACTATATCTTTGGGATCCTATCTTCGGACATGCAACTGACGTGTTCATTCCAGTAAAATCTATAAATTAAATTAATTAATTAATATGATCACAAACGATGGAATTCGAGGAACCAGCCCTCCTAGACAACGTGTCATTTAACTCAAGAAAAGATAACTCAATGTATGGAAGTGACAGTTGTCACGTGACTGGCAACTGTCACTTTCATACATTGAGTTATCTTTTCTTGTTTCTTTTCTTGAGCTAAATGACACGTTGTCTAGGGGGCTGTTAAGAGAAATAAATTCTCTTGAACAAGTCGACAGTTGGATTTCTTATTGTATTATTCAATTAGGCCAAAACATATTTTAGGTACCTGACTTGCAATAAAAAATTATTTTGATTATTTATTAAGTAGGATTATTAGTTAAATTTTTCCATATTTTCCATTAAAAAAATATTAAAATTGATTATTCCGAAATTAAAGGTGTATTTTTTGATACTTCATAAAAAAATGATACAGCTAATGCAATGAATCGATAGGAATCTTTGAGAAACAATCTTGACAAGCTGGTACCTACTTATTTTTCAACAAAAGCTACGACGTATCGTCAATTGTTACATTATAAAGGGAGGGCGGGGAATTCCTTTGTAACCTTATGCATAAATCATATTCGAAGGTAGACGTCTTTTTAGATCCCAGTTCTGGACTGTTAGGCTGGGTGTAAAATGACGTATGGTAACTTGTGTAAGTCGTTTCTATTCATGGGGGCGATGTAACAGAAAAATAATAATATCTAAAGTAATAAAGCAATCAAAATGTTAGTGTATGTGTGTGTGTGTGTGTGTGTGTATGTGTGTGTGTGTGTGTTTGTCTCACGCCTTCTGAAAAACCAAGAGCATCTAAAAATCTAATTTATGTGCGAACGTGTACCTGTATACCTGATGCAGTGTCACGCTAAAAATAATGCGATAAAAATGCTGAATTTTAAAAATATTTCAATAATTATTTTTTTCATACAAAATTTTCCAAGTCGTATCTGTCAAAAAAGTGTACATTTTGCACGCATATATCTGTTAGTTTAAAAGTTAGAAGTACGTATTTACACGAAAAAAATTTACTTTCCAGTATAACTTAGCGTTTAAGTGAAAAACATGGTGAATATTTTGTATAATTATAATGTTTAACTTATTTTTAAAGTAAGCGTTTTGTACATAAATGCCGCCATTTTAATATCTTTTCATACAATATTTCATTTTCCTACCGAATGAATATGTTATTGAAAATAATAAACCTTTGAAATAAATATAATTATGAAATAATAAAATGAAACACAAGACATTACAGCAAGTTTTAAGACGTATATTGTAAAAGTCTGTTAATTATTAGTAAAGATATGGGCATAATAAAATTGCATAATTTGTATATAATATTTGATATTTCGGACAATTTTCATTTTTATGGCATCGAACAAACCAATGTAGGTACCTACATATTCAAAAAAGTCTCAAACCATTTGATATTTTTAACGTATTGGAATGGTTACTATGGTAACGGAAAGATTCTGATATTCAAATAAAATTTGTTATGAATAGAATTTCTTTAGAATATTGTTGTAGGTAGGTACCTACCTATTACTATTTACTTACAAATCAACAATATACTGATTTCCTATCGGAAAATTGTATGCGATGTACTCCTAAACCGTTTGTCCGATTACAATGAAACTTTGGTGAATTGTCGAGCGTGTGCCCGGGATGGTTTCTGGTTTTAAACTTTTTTTCTTATTCTTCTTCTTCTTCGTGTATTTGGTCATTTAACCTATGAAGGGGGAGTATCCTGGGAAAAGAATGTCCGACTGTCCCTCCATCTCTTCGCAGGTCTTCCAGGACGGTTTGTGGATTTTAACTTTTTTCTTCTTCTTCTTCATCGTGTATTTGGTTATTTTACCTATGAAGGTGGACTATCCTGGGAGAAGAAGGTCCCATTTTCCGACCATCTCTTCACAGGTTTCTGGGTTTAAACTTTTTTCTTTTTTTTCTTCATCGTGTATTTGGTCATCTTACCTATGAAGATGAACTATCCTGGGAGATGAAGGTCCAATTTTCCTTCCATCTCTTCGCAGGTTTCTGGATTTAAACTATTTTCTTCTTCTTCTTCATCGTCTATTTAGTCATTTTACCTATGAAGGTGGACTAACCTGGGAGAAGAAGGTCCAATTTTCCTTCCATCTCTTCACAGGTTTCTGGATTTAAACTTTTTTCTTCTTCTTCTTCTTCTTCTTCATCGTGTATTTTTGGTCATTTTACCTATGAAGTTGGAGAATCCTGGGAGAAGAAGGTCCAACTGTCCTTCTATCTCTTAGCAGGTCTTCCAAGACGGTTTCTGGATATAAACTTTTTTCTTCTTCTTCTTCATCGTGCATTTGGTCATTTTACCTATGAAGGTGGACTATCCTGGGAGAAGAAGGTCCAATTTTCCTTCCATATCTTCGCAGGTATCTGGAATTGAACTTTTTTCTTCTTCTTCTTCGTGTATTTAGTCATTTTACCTATGAAGGTGGAGTATCCTGGTAAAAGAAGGTCTTTTCATCTCTTCGCGGTTCTTCCAGGATGGTTTCTGGATTTAAACTTTTCTTAACCGACTGAAGAGACGGGATGTAATTAATGAAGGGAAGGGACGTAATGAGGAATTGAAGGGACGGGAGGTACTGAAGGGCTTGAAGGGACGGGAGGTACTGAAGGGTCTGAAGCGACGGGAGGTACTGATGGGTCTGAAGCGACGGGTCTTTTTCTTTTTCTTAATTTTATGTAGACCTTTAGGACAGTTTTTATACAAACTATTTCCTATAGTCTAATTCATTTTCTTCTTCTTTTATGTATACATACATTTGGGTCAGTTTTTATAAAAATTATTTCCTATAGTCTAATTATTCTTCTTCATTTACGTAGACTTTTGGGAGAGTTTTAATACAAACTATTTCCAATAGTCTTATTAATTTCTTTTTCTTTTATGTAGACCAAAGGTGAGTTTTTATACAAACTTTTTCTATAGTTTAATTATTATTCTTTTAAATAGACCTTTGAATCAGTTTTTATATTAACTATTTCCTATAGTCTTATTCATCTTCTTTTATGTAGACCTTTGGTCAGTTTTTATACAAACAATTTCCAATAGTCTAATTCTTCTTCTTTTTTGTAGACCTTTGGGTGAGCTTTTATACATACTCCTATTGTCTAATTCATCTTTTTTTTATGTAGATCTTACTTATGTAGTCAGTTTTTACACAAACTATTTCCTTTAGTCTTTTTCTTCGTTTTCTTATTTTATGTAGAACTTGGGTGAATTTTATACAAACTATTTCCTATAGATTAATCTTCTTCTTCTATTTTATGTATTTTAACTTATTTTACGTAGACCATTGGGATAGTTTTTTATACAAACTATTTCGTATAGTCTTATACTTATCTTTCTCTTTTTTATCTAGACTTTTGGGTTAGTTTTAAGTCTAATAGTCTATTGTGCAGAAATATTTTTAACGATATGCATACTTGATGAAAATACATATGTAAAAACGAATGGATTGTGGGATGTGACGATGTAACCTGCACTAGAATCTTTTCAATACTTTTGTTTAATCAAATTTAAACCATTTATATCATCCTATTTTGAATAATTTTCAACACCTACGTATTTGATTTAGTTGACAATATTTAAAGAATGGGGGTTGTGGCCATTACTGAACTCTTCACAACGTTTATATTCAAATTAAAAACTACTTACCATAGTTTAAGTCTTCTTCTTCTTCGTAAATGTAGACTTTTGTGTCAATTTTAAGTCTGTTAGTCTTATTGTGCAAAAATATAATGCACACTCGATGCAAAAATATAAAAACGAATATTATGATGTGACCAACACTAGATATTTTCAGTACATTTGTTTAATCAAATTTTAACCACATCCCAACATCCAAAATTACTAAATTTTCAATAGGTACATATTAAAATTTATTTCGATGATAATATTTAAAAATGGGGGTTGTGGCCAAACCAATCTCTTTACAACGTTGATAAACAGTCATATTTAAAACCATTTCGCATAGTCCATGCGTGCAGAAATTTTGTATATTGTACTTCATTCTCACTTTATAAAAAATAATGGGTTGTGGCCATCACTTGAACATTTTACAATCAAATTCAATCATATTTCAAACCACTTTTCATAGTCCGATTTTGAAAAATAATTGGGTGACAATATTATAAAAAAGATTGCTTTTTCCATCACAATATTACATTCTTGGCCAACGGCGGGACATAAAAGCTAGTACTTAATAATAAAAAAAAACTCTCGTAAGTAACAAATTAGGAACGAATACTTTTCTAGTAAATTCGAATAATTAATTGAGGGTTATAATAAAAAAAAATTTTTTTTGGTCACGAAAATTTTTAATGAACGCGAATTATCTTTTTTTTCATTCATTCATTCATACCATCACGGCATATCCCACAATGTGGGGTAACCAGCGAAAGGTGTGCGGGTGTGCATTGCCTTATAAAAGGGACAACAACACATCTATGTATACCCACACACCAGTCTCGTTTCACCAAAAAAGGCACTACATTCAGAATGGGTGGTGAACCTCATTGCTGAACTACATATGTGAGATGTTATTGTTGCCTGTTGTATTTTCGATTACCCGGCTCTTACGGGACATTCGAAAACAATGATTTAAAAGAATGGAAGCACTATTCTAAGCCGGTGCCTCACAGCTATCTTTTTACTTTTTATTAATCAATGGTTTGACATTTCTTTGCACCCTGTGAATTGGGCCGGTTTATTGCCAAATAGCAATTTCTTCATACTAATCTCTAAACATTTTATTTATTTATTATTTTATATTTATCAAACACTTTCCACTTACACCATGTGAAAGTGGAAAGTGAATTTATTTTATATTTATTTTCCAACTTTTTAGTCTTCTCCCAAGAAGCAAATTTTGCATAAGAAATTAATTTAAATAACTTTCTTCTCTGCTAGGAATCGATCCCAGAACGACGGCACCAAATTCTACGGCGATCGTCACGTTTTATTTCTCGCAACCTTTTTTTCTTTATTTGCATCAGGCTTGTTTCGCATCCTCCACAATTATTATTATCTATGAGACTAAATTATCTCTGCCTACCTTATTAGAACACTATATATTGTATTGTATATATTTTATTTAGATGTAAAAAAATACAATTTCTTACATCTAGTATAAACAAAAATAAAAACAAACATCGGATGACTAAATGAACACACAAAAAAAACACGTACCTATCAATAACAATAAAACACAAAGTAAAAAAAGGAAAGCACACTACCACAATAGAAGACATCAAAGAACATGAAAAAAATAAACAATAATATAGTATCAAAACAAGCAAAACAGATATTATAGTCTTAGAACATAATATATAAACAATAGAAACACACGATATAACTGTATTTAATTTAGTGAATTCACGGTATAAGTTTCAAGATGTACATTTTGTGTAATTTTATGATTCTTAAGGGAAACACGAACACATTCGTTGAATTTTCTCCTCAAAGTGTTTTTGATAGTTCACCTGGCGTGGACAGGTAGTGCGAGGAACATTTCAGTGACCCCTTCAAACCTTTCATTTGTCAAAGTAAAAATGTCGTCTACTTTGAAAACTACGATTGCTCATAAAATGGCCCCGAAAAAAATGTCACATAAGTTTGGGAGAAGGTTTATTTACACTTTCATGTGCTAGCGTTAACCTTAAAAGGGAAAGATTCATCAACTGTTCAACTCTGAAATTACATTGCAAACTTTAGTAAAATAATACTTTGAATAAAAATTATAATATTAGTACAGAAACCTCCTCAGAGCCTAATCCTGGTATCTGGAATGTGTGAATTATTACAAAATGAAAGCTTAATCGTTGCATTTTATTTTGATCTTAAAATAATTTACAATTTAAGCATTGATCTGCTAATTATTTTGAGGAAGTGTATACTGGTAATAATAATAAATGAGTGTTAATATTTGTAGGACTTTGATATTTAATTAGTTATTCGGTTATCGCCGTTTATAAAAAAATAACGTACAAACCGGTAATAATGAATACATATAGAATCATTAAGGATTTTTTAAACGTAGATAATCAGGAATCCTTAGGGTTGATAGGTAGTATAGCGACCTCCTCAGAGCCTTATCCTTTGATGTGTTGATGGGTGAATTATTCCTAATTGAAAGCATGATCGGTGCATTTGGTGCATTTTATTTTGATCCATTAAATAATTCAAAATTAACTCATTGATCTGCTAATTCTTTTGAGGAAGTGTAAAATGGTAGTAATAGCAATTGAGTGTTATTTATTTGTAGTACTTAATTGTTATTTATATCATTAGTAAATCGACCATCGCCATAAATATAATACTTGAGACTTCCTTGCACCCCGCGAAAGTGGAGAGTTTATTGCCATATGGCAATTTATTTCAACTAACCCGTTTTTCCAGCCGAGAAGCAATATTTGCAGGTAAAATAAATTTAAATAAATTTCTCCTCTGTCGGGGTTCAAACCCAGGACGCCCGCACAGAAGAATATTCTTTTTCATTAATTAATATAGCTCTGGAGGATCTGTCTGTTACGTTGAATTTGTTTCATGGAATGTCGACTGTCTCGTCATCTTTTCGGGGATCTACTTGAGATCTTCTGCTATCGGGGTCCACATGAAGTACGATATGTATGTCTGCTTTCTGACATTCTATTTATTTGCATGCTCATTCCAGAATCGTTTTCGCACCTTGTATATATGTATTTAAATTATTATTCTTCATGCACAGTTAAGAGAAAGTACTTACAAAGACAATAAACATATTTTTTTAATGTTGTTGACACTTTTGCACCCTTTGCAAGCGACTAGTTTTTCACAGCACATCAGTGTTTGCAGCTCAGATAAGCGAAAATATTGAGGAAAATAACTCTTTGCCAAGAATCGATTGCCAACAAAGTTGTAGGAGGAAACATCATGATCCCACAGGGGTTAAATTTTCGGATTACGGTTTTATTTCTGACACATCTATCGTATTTAATAAGGTGGATAGTTACTCAGCATATATTTATTAACAAATTCTTAACGAAATCTTTAGTGTTCACTTTATGCATGTCGCGCAACGTTCTAAATTAAATTAATAATATTGATTTTTATTGTGCAAACGAGCAACATTAATTTCAAAACTGTTATTACAAATTTGATACAAATCGCATTGTACCTACAACACCTATATGTTTCATATAGAATACTATGTTATAATTTGATTTTATTTTTTATTTGTTGGTAAGTTCACATAATATTGTGCAAATAATACTTTAAATATAAATGCATTCCAATAACGATTTAACACGTGAAATAATTACTTATAATATGCTTACTTTTTTAGAATAATGTACTTGATATAACATTATTTTAATGTTTTAGTTCTATTTGATCTAGATATATTAGTGTGTAGGTATATCGTGACGATGAAATGAACTCCTTGTATCAGAATTATGTAAGGTTAATTAAAACGCCATTATGTGTTATTAATCTGGTGGCGAAATTTTATTCAACACTTTTTATGATCTTCTATCACGAATTCAACTTTCAAGAGCCACATCATTATTATACTAAACCTTTTTAAACCTTTAAAATGTTGTATTTAGTTATATTACGATGGTTTGGCAAAAATATTAAAATAATTATAAAGAAACTAGAAATTAATGATTATTATTGTGAAAATAGAATTTGTGTTTCAAAATAATAGTCAAAATTACATGCTTAGTTGTAAAAGTCAATGTTTGAAGCATATGTATCACAAAAATTGATAAAAACGTAATTTTTGTGTAGTCATCTGTGTATTCCACTATAGAAACATTTTTATTGAAAACCTACAGTAAATATGTTAATAGTTAGTACCTTACTATATATAAAAAAAAAACAAAATTTCACACTTTATTCAAGTATCTACGTAATTTCATTGTACGTACTTTCCTGTTTAATGCGGTGTCCTGTGTTCGAATCCTAGCACGTAAATATTTAAAACTATTACTCGCGCAATTTAGTAAATGCGCAGTTTTTGGTGAATGTAACATTACAAAATAGATACTCCCTTTTTTTAACACGAGATTTTATCTCAATTTATGGTTATTATGAAATATATCATGGAACTTTTTTACCTTGTTTATCGCAATTTATATGTACATTGCAATCGTTTCGCTAATAAATAAAAAAAACAAAATATATGCTTTTCTCGTTTCTTTTGTCATCTAGGTCAGTTGGAAATATTGTTGCTTTTTTAGAGCCAAGATGACAAAACGCTCTTCGAAATCGCAAAGACATGGATTTATCAATTTTTATATGCGATTTGACATTTGTTGAAGAACGGCGCTCAATACAGACGTCCAATTCCATTTAAAAAAATTGAAAAGTCCAGGGCTTTACAATATCGAACAGCGTTTTGTCATCTTGGATAGGGTTCAAAGCAATACACTTGCCACTTACACTGGTTGTAATGTGTTGGGACACTACAAAAGGTGTGTTTTATAAACTCTATAAGCATATCAAATAACATACCGCGAATCCTTTTCAGGTGTTATTTATCAAATAATACAAAACAATATTTGTTTTTCTTTTCGGGTGTGTATTATTTATTTTCTCAAGACACACTTAATATGACGCGTGAAAGGATTACGCGCCGTTAAAGTATGATCAAAAAAATTGAAAGATGGCGCCAGAAATAGACAACACTCCGTCATCGAGCGTAAGTGTTATTATTTTTGTGTGTGAAAATATAATGTATAACACTATCTCTTTGGTAGATTCGGCAGAAGTGAGGGAGCATCATGACCTCATCTCGAATATAGAAGATGCTTGACTTGCCGACGCAGCCATTAAGAATAATGGGCAAAAGTATTATGGTGCGAAAGAAATGGGTTTTTCCCAAATTTATCATATCTCAGATCCTAGGACATGCGGCGTTTTTTGAGTCACCACGAATTCTGTCGCCAACATTCTGTCCAGCCCACTTATTAATATTTTTTACCAAATAATAATGGTTATATATATCTGAATAGAGAAAAATGATTCCATCGTGTGGATGATATTCAAAACACAATATGAATTCAAACAAAGTGAATTCTGGAAACTGCTCTGATTTGTCAAATAATTGAAGAACGACCATGGCAGATATGGGTCGCGAGATTGAAATGACGACACACCATCCGACGATTTATAAATCGTCAACCATTCCATTAACATATTATATTTGCCCGTATTTTAAAATGAAAATATAAAGAATTATGACCTTATTTTCAAATATGTCACAAATTAGTGAATATTTTACTATAAAAAGTATGTAGATTACTACTGCCCAAAGAGGAAATTCTGTCCTAGGGCTAGCAGTTGCTATTTAATTATTATACTATACTAGTAAAACTCGGCAGACTTTGTCCTGCCTGTTTAATTATTTACCTCCAAATATATAAAATTGGTTGATCGGTATGTTTAATAATTAAATCAAACTTCAAATACGTTTTCTGAATGAATCCCTAAAATTATGTGACAATCCCAAATAGATAATTTTTGTACATTATTGTATGAGATATTAAATAAATAAATAAATTTTAATTTTTAAACCTTCTCGTGTGCGCGTTGAACAAACCCACTAAGTATCAATTCAATACCAACTTTTTTTTTCAATTTTTTTTTGCGAGATATCGAATAAATAAATAAATAAATTGTAATACATAAAAATTCTCCGGAATGAGCTGAACAAATTCCCAAAGTTTCATCACAATCGGATGGTTGGTTTGGGAGTCAATCGGCTACTTACAAACAAACAAACAAACAAATATACGTACATCCATTTTTATTTATATCTAAAGTAATAAAGCAATCAAAATGTGGGTGTTTGTGTGTGTGTATGTGTGTGTGTGTGTGTTTGTCTCACGCCTTCTGAAAAACCAAGAGCATCTAAAAATCTAATTTATGTGCGAACGTGTACCTGTATACCTGATGCAGTGTCACGCTAAAAATAATGCGATAAAAATGCTGAATTTTAAAAATATTTCAATAATTATTTTTTTCATACAAAATTTTCCAAGTCGTATCTGTCAAAAAAGTGTACATTTTGCACGCAAATATCTGTTAGTTTAAAAGTTAGAAGTACGTATTTACACGAAGAAAATATATTTTCAAGTATAACTTAGCGTTTAAGTGAAAAACATGGTGAATATTTTGTATAATTATAATGTTTAACTTATTTTTAAAGTAAGCGTTTTGTACATAAACGCCGCCATTTTAATATCTTTTCATACAATATTTCATTTTCCTACCGAATGAATATGTTATTGAAAATAATAAACCTTTGAAATAAATGTAATAATGAAATAATAAAATGAAACACAAGACATTACAGCAAGTTTTAAGACATATATTGTAAAAATGTGTTTATTATTAGTAAAGATATAGGCATAATAAAATTGCATAATTTGTAAATAATATTTGATTTTTCTGACAATTTTCATTTTTATGGCATCGAACAAACCAATGTAGGTACCTACATATTCAAAGAAGTCTCAAACCATTTGATATTTTTAACGTATTGGAATGGTTACTATGGTAACGGAAAGATTCTGATATTCAAATAAAATTTGTTATGAATCGAATTTATTTAGAACATTGTTGTAGGTAGGTACCTACCTAATACTATTTACTTACAAATCAACAATATACTGATTTCCTATAGGAAAATTATTTTATTTATTTATTTATGTATGTATGAATGGATGCATGTATGCAATGTGCTCCTAAACCGTTTGTCCGATTACAATGAAACTTTGGTGAATTGTCGAGCGTGTGCCCGGGATGGTTTCTGGATTTAAACTTTTTTCTTATTCTTCTTCTTCTTCGTGTATTTGGTCATTTTAGCAATGAAAGCGGAATATCCTGGGAAACGAAGGTCCGACTGTCCCTCCATCTCTTCGCAGGTCTTCCAGGACGGTATTTGGATTTAAACTTTTTTTTTCTTCTTCTTCATCGTGTATTTGGTCATTTGACATATGAAGTTGGAGTATTCTGGGAGAAGAAGGTCCAACTGTCCTTCCTTCTCTTCACAGTTCTTCCAGGACGGGTTCTGCATATAAACTTTTTTCTTCGTTTTCTTCGTCGTGTATTTGGTCATCTTACCTATGAAGATGAACTATCCTGGGAGAAGAAAGTCCAATTTTCCTTTCATCTCTTCGCAGGTTTCTGGATTTAAACTTTCTTCTTCTTCTTCGTCGTGTATTTGGTCATTTTACCTATGAAGGTGGTCTAACCTGGAAGAAAGAGGTCCAATTGTCCTTCCATTTCTTCGCAGGTTTCTTCTTCTTCGTGTATTTTTGGTCATTTTACCTATGAAGTTGGAGAATCCTGAGAGAAGAAGGTCTAACTGTTCTTCCAACTCTTCGCGAGTCTTCCAAGACGGTTTTTGGATATAAACTTTTTACTTCTTCTTCTTTTTCTTCTTCATCGTGCATTTGGTCATTTTACCTATGAAGGTGGACTATCCTGGGAGAAGAAGGTCCAATTTTCCTTCCATATCTTCGCAGGTATCTGGATTTAAACTTTTTTCTTCTTCTTCTACGTCATTTTACCTTTAACGGTGGAGTATCCTGTGAAAAGGAGGTCCTTTCATCTCTTCGCGGTTCTTCCAGGATGGTTTCTGGATTTAAACTTTTCTTAACCGACTGAAGGGACGGGATGTAATGAAGGGAAGGGATGCACTAAAGGGCCTGAAGGGACGGGAGGTACTGAAGGGCCTGATTGGAAGGTACGCAATGATGGATTGAAGGGACGGGAGGTACTGAAGAGACGGGAGGTTCTGAAGGGTCTGAAGCGACGGTTCATGGAGTCTAATTCATTTTCTTCTTAATTTTATGTAGACCTTACAGTTTTTACAAAAAATATTTACTTTAGTCTTTTTCTTCGTTTTTTTATTTAATGTAGAACTTGGGTGAATTTTATACAAACTCTTTCCTATAGATTAATCTTCTTCTTCTTTTATGAAGACCTTTTAGTCAGTTTTTATACAATCTATTTCCAATAGTCTAATTCTTCTATTTTATGTATTTTTTTCTTATTTTATGTAGACCATTGGGATTTTTTATACAAACTATTTTTTATAGTCTTATACCTATTCTTCTCTTTTTTATTTAGACTTTTGGGTTAGTTTTAAGTCTAATAGTCTATTGTGCAGAAATATTATTAACGATATGTACACTTGATGAAAACACATATGTAAAAACGAATGGGATGTGGGATGTAACGATGTAACCTGCACTAGAATCTTTTCAATACTTTTGTTTAATCAAATTTAAACCATTTATATCATCCTATTTTGAATAATTTTCAACACCTACATATTTGATTTCGTTGACAATATTTAAAGAATGGGGGTTGTGGCCATTACTGAACTCTTCACAACGTTTATATTCAAATTATTTACCATAGTTTAAGTCTTCTTCTTCTTCGTTAATGTAGACTTTTGTGTCAATTTTAAGTTTATCAGTCTAATTGTGCAAAAATATAATGCACACTTGATGAAAAAATATAAAAACGAATGGGATGTGACCAACACTGGATCTTTTCAGTACATTTGTTTAATCAAATTTTAACCACATCCCAATATCCAAAATTACTAAATTTTCAATAGGTACATATTACAATTTGTTTTCGATGACAATATTTAAAAATGGGGGTTGTGGCCAAACCAATCTCTTTACAACGTTGATGAACAGTCATATTTAAAACCATTTCGCATAGTCCATGCGTGCAGAAATTGTATATTATACTTCATTCACACTTTATAACAATATATTAAAAATAATGGGTTGTGGCCATCACTTGAACATTTTACAATCAAATTCAATCATATTTCAAACCACTTTTCTTAGTCCGATTTTGCAAAATAATTGGGTGACAATATTATAAAAACTATTGCTTTTTCCTTCACAATTTTACATTCTTGGCCAACGGCGGGACATAAAAGCTAGTAGATAATATAACTAAATTTTATGTAGGAATACCGATACTTTTTGTAAATATATTTTTTTCATACTTTGTCTTCTTTATGAATTTTACCCTAGGTTGAAAATATAACCTAAATCGTAGTATATTTTAATATTTATATGTAGAGAAATCACTGGTAGAAAAATATGCAACGTTAGTTTCCTGTAACTCTGTATTAGGTAGGTATTCAAAAAATACCCATATCGTTATTAGAAAACCTTATAAACCTTAATAGTTTTATTAAATGACGAGGTAGCCAAATAAAAGTCATAGAATTTGAAGCTGATATGAAAAAATATATACATAGGTAGCTACATATTATACAACTACACAAAAAAAACATCGATATGCTATCTTCATATATATTTTTTTATAGGTATTGATTGTTTACCACGTATAAATAAATATCATTCAAAATAGGTGACAATGATATTTATGCCCAGATTGACCCACTTTAAACGAATTCAACCTAGTGTTAGTTAGCTACCGGATGTTTGTCTCATGAATAAAACGGTTAGTTTGACCATTTAATTTATAAAAGTTTATAGTACTGGTTGGGCCTAAACCATTGATATAACATCGTCCGAGGGATAAATAATAATAATATTATAAAGTGAATATTATTACTCAAATAAACACCATTGGTGGGTGTGCTTATATGTGATCAAAATGTGCATAGATATTTAATGGAAATAAAAAATATTCCTGGTAATTATTTCCATTTTCTATGGAGTAAAAAAAGTCTATTTCTTTTTGATATCATTCTTAATTACAAATAAAAATTATTTTTATCAAATATTATCAGTAGGTAATCCAACTGTGGATTCGTTCAAGAGAATTTATTTCTCTTAATGAATCGACATTATTTAGCCAAGAAACGCGAGATTGTATGGCCAGGTCTATATTTTTCATAGTTTTTTCAACTTTCAAGTCAAAAAACAGCAACTTAGATGATTCGTAGTATATAATATGATCCATGCATGAATTTACTCGAAATTCGGAGTAGAACATTTAGTGTGTAATTTTTTTTAACAATTTTTATTAAATTTGAATTTAGTAAAGATATAGTTTCATATCTAGTTTCAATTTGTATGGTAGTATACAATACACTATATCTACGGGGACTCTCAATAGTTTGATATTTAATCTCCAAACATACATACATACATAACATCATGCTATTTTCATATTCTGGGTAGGAAAAAAGTACTGACCTCCATACTATCTTATCCTCACATGTTTTGTATAGATAACAAATTATCTTAAAATATTCAATAATTTGGATTTATGGGTTTGTACTTTGGTACGTATTCTTCAACTATACACCATACTATCACTATCGACAGTTGGATCTCATGTGTTACATGTAACTAGTTTATTATCAGCCATCGTGGTTCAGTTACGTGACGGGTTCGATTCCCGATGAAGATCTCCAGAATGTGGCAACTTGTTGTAGGGTTGAAATTGATATTTGACACAGCTCCTGTTACTTGTCCTTTGAGCAAACTACAAAACAAATGCAAAGGCATACTACAGTGAACACAAAAAATCCGTCGATTTAAAAAATTTCGTATTATCATAAGTGGCATAAGTTGATTTCAGACCGTCGCGGTCAGCTGTTATTTACGTTCACGTACATACTATAATATGTGTATACGACGGTATAACATAAAAATTAATGGGCCTGCAATAACATTAATTGTTTTCCATTGTATGGGACATTTGACGTCTACACGGTGCGGACGGGGTTGAGGAGTGCGGGGGAGGTGTGCGGGACGAACTGGATCGACCCGGAGCAGTTAAATATGATTTACGACGGTCAGCCGCTTTTATCCCTGCGTCCTCTAAGGCCATTAATTAGTATCCAGACTGTTACATAGATGGTGATGTCGATAATTAATAAAAATTGATGATGAAAAGGCGAAAGGGCCCGCCAAGACAAACAGAATGGCTTTGTTTCCATTTTCAATATTATTACCCCACAACCACTACCAGGTGAAGTCCTATGTAATTTTAAAAGTAATTATAAAATTGCCGGCGACCAGGAAACCCATTAATAAACATTTAATTATTCATTAAATTTTCATTAACAATCCACAATATATTCTGTCGGAATATAGCGATTAATTCATTAATAGGATGAGATCGCGGATATAAAATTATTTATCAAGCTTTTATTTAATACTTTACACAATCGAGATGTTATATACAAAAATATCCTGTTATTTGTAAACTTTTTTAATGTAAACGGTACGGTTATTTTAAGCTTTAGAACATTATATTTTTGCGATTGACTTGTAAAAACCCCATAATTATAAAATTAGATTCGTTTCATTAATAATAACTTCTAATTATAAATCAAATTTTTACCTTGATAATTATGGAGTTGTTCAATGAAAACGCTAATTTTAGTCATGTGATTTCTTTTACTATACAATTTTATCCAACTGTCGATGTGTTCAATACCTAAGAATCAATACCTAACTCTTGATCCAACTGTCGAGTTATTGAAGGAATTTTTTTCTCTGAATAAATTGACATTATTTACTAAAATGAGAAGGAATTGTATGGAGTAGTGGACAGTTAAAAAAAATATAGCAAATTTTAGGCCTTCAAAAATACCTACTGATAATTGATTTGGATGGGTGGATGGCAGGTTAGCGCGCTGGGTTAGTAATACAGTGGTCGCGAGTTCGAATCCTGCCTCGACCGATCTCGTTCAGCTATAGGACAAGCATTTATGCTTAGTTAGGGAACGTAGGAAGATGTATATGTACTTGTTTAACAAGGACATATTCATTTTTAAAAAAAAAAATTATGAATTTTGTTTAAGTCAGGATTTGTCAACATTTGATTTTTTATTTTATATTTATACATATCTCAAAAACTATGAAAGCAAGAACGTGGAAAATTTGTAGAATTATAATAAAAAATACTTCCTTGCACCCTGCGCAAGTTGCGATTTTGTTGCCGTATGTCATTTATTTCCAAATAAACAGTATTTCCAGCCCAGAGAAGCAATATTTGCGTGAAAAATGAATTTAAATCAATTTCTTATCTGCTAGGAATCGAACCTAGGACGCCGCACAGAAACCTAACGGCTCACCAACTGTGCCACGGCGGTCGGCAATAGATATAGACAAATACAATATCAAACTTTTTTTACTAAAAAAATATTCTTTATGACAAATTTATGTACCAACCTATATATTTCCAAAAAAGTAAAGTATCGAAAAACCGCAACTAGATCATTTTCCAATAAAAATAAAGTAGTATTAAAATTTAATTAAGTGACGACATCGTATCGCAATATATATATATATATATATATATATATATATATATATATATATATATATATATATATATATATATATATATATATATATATATATATATATATATATATATATATATATATATATATATATATATATATATATATATATATATATATATATATATATATATATATATATATATATATATATATATATATATATATATATATATATATATATATATATATATATATATATATATATATATATATATATATATATATATATATATAATATATATATATATATATATATATAATAATAATAATAATATTTATTAAAAATAAAAAACACAAACAACAAATACAATAATAACAGTATAAACAAAAAATAGGAAAAAAAAATAACATCAATTAGGAATTCTCCCGAAAATAAGAAAGCCTTGTGCTTCGGGGAGGAGTACAGAAGATGACACCACAAAAATCACAAAAACAACAAAAAAAAAGAAAAAAAAACATATACATATTTGATATAAAGAGAGAAAAAAATACACACATACATATATACATGCATATACACACACATATACATACATACACATATACATATATACACACATACATACATACATACACATACACATACATACACACACATACATACACACACATATATATAACACACATACATACACACACACACACATAGATATATACACATACACACACATACACATACAAAAATAGTACAGTTAACGATACACAACCATGCCTGCTATACAATGCACTCAATCATTCAAGAATATTTAATATGGCACAATGAGACGAGAAGCTATCTAAACCTTTTCTTGAAAGCTAACAGTGAGTCAGAAGGTTTCAATTTTTGTTTCCTTTCTAGCTCATTGTATATATATATATATATATATATATATATATATATATATATATATATATATATATATATATATATATATATATATATATATATATATATATATATATATATATATATATATATATATATATATATATATATAATATATATATATATATATATAATATATATATATATATATATATATATATATATATATATTATATATGTATATATGTATATATATATATATATATATATATATATATATATATATATATATATATATTATATATATATATATATATATATATATATATATATATATATATATATATATATATATATATATATATATATATATATATATATATATATATATATATATATATATATATATATAATATATATATATATATATATATATATATATATATATATATATATATATATATATATATATATATATATATATATATATATATATATATATATATATATATATATATATATATATATATATATATATATATATATATATATATATATATATATATATATATATATATATATATATATATATATATATATATATATATATATATATATATATATATATATATATATATGTGTTTTATGATCAAGGTATTAAAAAAACAAGTTTATCTCGTGATATTCAAATAATTCCTTATTCTAGAATACTGACACTGATTCTTTATGTAGGTAAGTAAATTGCCATTAGGCCATTTCTTCCCACCAACCAGAAATAAACATCATAACATTACTCACATACCCCTATTTGTTTGCATAATAATAATTTTAAATTTCATGTAAACCTTTTAGTATCCAATATGGACCATACATTTTTAAACTTTTCAAGTATTTGTTTAGCTTTTCGATTCATTTATTGTCTAGTTGTTGTTTGTTTCATTCACAGACTTGTCAATACCATCGACAATCCATAATATATGTTCGGAAGCATTGTAAAAATGCGTGTAGTATCTGAATAGAACGTTGTATGCAGCATGCATACTTAATGCATTCAATTTATATATGGAATCCAATATGGCGAGGTATACAAATAGAAATGTGTGTTTAACCGTAGATACCTACAGACAAATAGTCTGTCTATCTATTTGTATAACGGTTAATGGAATATTTATTTTCACAGCCTTAAGTCTCTTTGTAATTCAAAACATTGAATTGGATGCCTTTTTTATTTCCATTTCCAACATTGAATATGAATTCTTCGTGGGTATATTTCGGTATTACCCATAATAGTTTAATGTTGCAACTAAGATAATAATTTAATGTGTATGTGGTTTACAGTAATAATTTTGATAAACTTATACTCGTTTGAACCCTCAAAGAATAATTTAAAAACGAATGGGTTGTGGCCAACGCTAAACTCTTCACTAACAATTCATTCTTTTTTCTTTATTTTCAAGGCATTGCATCCTATTGGATGATTTTTGCCAAAAATTCGACAAATTAACAATTTAACATAAACAAATAAACTCAGACATTGTACTGAAATAAAAATGTAAAAATTTTAACAAATACATAAGAATTAAATAAACAAATTAACACAAACAAACTCAGACAAGTCATTCTATAAAGTATTCAAATATCGTATAGGAAATTTTCAGAATTTTCATGAAATGAGTTTGTTAAATTGTTTATAATTTAAATATTTTATTGTTAAAAACTTGATAACTCTTCAATGCCATTTTATGAAAGTGATGTGCCTTTATACCAATTTGAAAATAAAAAAGTCAAATTTTAAGTTTCCTGAGACTATGAAATATTTGACAGTTTAAAAATTGATATGCACTATTCATATATCGTTCAAAATCTAATGGGGTTTAAGCGAGTATTAGATATACATATTTGCAAAATTTGAAAAGAATCGAATGAGTAGTTTAGTCTTTAATCGATAAAGTAAAATTAACAAGCCGTACATAGAACACAGCATATAGCACACACACACATACACACACACACACACACACACACACGCACGCACGCACGCACGCACGCACGCACGCACGCACGCACGCACGCACGCACGCACGCACGCACGCACGCACGCACGCACGCACGCACGCACGCACGCACGCACGCACGCACGCACGCACGCACGCACGCACGCACGCACGCACGCACGCACGCACGCACGCACGCACGCACGCACGCACGCACGCACGCACGCACGCACGCACGCACGCACGCACGCACGCACGCACGCACGCACGCACGCACGCACGCACGCACGCACGCACGCACGCACGCACGCACGCACGCACGCACGCACGCACGCACGCACGCACGCACGCACGCACGCACGCACGCACGCACGCACGCACGCACGCACGCACGCACGCACGCACGCACGCACGCACGCACGCACGCACGCACGCACGCACGCACGCACGCACGCACGCACGCACACACACACACACACACACACAGATCCATTGTGATGAAACTTTCAGAATACAATCTCAGCATGATACTAGTTGATAATCTGCAATAAAAAAAATCGCCTTAAAAATTGCGAAATCATAACTTCCCACTATATCCCCTTGGGTTGGTGAGGAGTAAGAAATAGTGATTGATTTTTGGGAGGTGTAAACCTGTACCTACATAATTTTACAATGTTTAGAAGGTGACCCAGAAAGAGAAGAAGAATAAATGCATTTATAACAGTATATTCCTAATCTAAAGTAATAAAGCAATCAATATGTTAGTGTGTGTGTGTGTGTGTGTGTGTTTGTCTCACGCCTTTTGAAAAACCAAGAGCATCTAAAAATCTAATTTATGTGCGAACATGTACCAGTATACCTGATGCAGTGTCACGCTAAAAATAATGCGATAAAAATGCTGCATTTTAAAAATATTTCAATAATTATTTTTTTCATACAAAATTTTCCAAACCATATCTGTCAAAAAAGTGTACTTTTTGCACGCAAATATCTGTTAATTTAAAAGTTAGAAGTACGTATTTACACGAATAAAATATATTTTCAAGTATAACTTAGCTTTTAAGTGAAAAACATGTTGAATATTTTGTCTAATTATAATGTTTAACTTATTTTTAAAGTAAGCGTTTTGTACAAATGTACATATAACCCCGCCATTTTAATATCTTTTCATACGATATTTAATTTTCCTACCGAATGAATATGTTCTTTAAAATAATATAGGTACCTTTGAAATAAATGTGATTATGAAATAATAAAATGAAACACAAGACTTTATAGCAAGTTTTAAGACATATATTGTAAAAGTCTGTTAATTATTAGTAAAGATATAGGCATAATAAAATTGCATAATTTGTATATAATATTTGATAATTCGGACAATTGTTGATTTTCGTTTTTGTGGCTTCGAACAAACCAATGTAGGTACCTACATATTCAAAAAATGTATCCGAACCATTTGATATTATTTACGTGTTCGAATTTACGGTTACTATGGTTACAGAAAGAATGTGATATTCAAATAATTTTATGAATCGAATTTATTTAGAACATTGTTGTAGATAGGTACCTACCTAATACCATTTACTTACAAATCAACAATATACTGATTTCCTATCGGAAAATTATTTTATTTATGTATGTATGAATGGATGCATGTATGCTACATATGTACGTGCTCCTAAGCCGTTTGTCCGATTACAATGAAACTTTGGTGAATTGTCGAGCGTATGCCCGGCATGGTTTCTGGATTTAAACTTTTTTCTTATTCTTCTTCTTCTTCGTGTATTTGGTCATTTTACCTATGAAGGGGGAATATCCTGGGAAAAGAAGTTAGATTGGTCTCTTGATATCAATTCTGTCCCCATCCTACAAATAAATTCTACTACACCAGCTAGCACGCTACTTCTTGATTTCCTTTCACTCACTGAAACTTATCAAATTAACACGCACCATAATTCAATGGGTAGAATTTTGGATTTGGTAATATCTAACTCACAGAATGTTTCCGTCATTGAATGTGACTCTCCTCTTGTACCAGAAGATTCGCATCACAAATCCCTAATTATAAATATTAATATGGCAACTATCAAGTACATGAACCCAAATTCACGTGAAATATTTTTATTCCACAAAGCTGACTATATAAACATCAAGCATAGACTTTCTGATATAGATTGGACTACTCACTTCAATAACCTAAATTTAGAAGATTCATTATCTCTCTTATATGATAAGCTCAATGCATTAATCGTAGAATTTGTTCCTAAAAAATATGCTTCAGCCAGCAAAAATTATCCTGCTTGGTATAGCAGACCCTTAATCAAAATAATAAAAGAGAAAACCAAATATCATACGAAATGGAAAAAATTTTCTAACCCCAGAGATTACGATAGTTTTGCCCTATTGCGATCACGTCAAAAAAACCTCACAAGATCCTGTTTCAATTTGTACGTCGCTAAAATAGAAAACTCACTCAAATCCAATCCAAAGAATATTTGGTCATATGTTAAATCAAAACGTCCATTAAATAACTTACCTCTCACCATGCATTATAATCAATCTACTGCAAATGATGGTCCAACTATTTGTAGTAAATTCAATGAATATTTTGCTTCTGTATTTGTTGACAGTTCTGAACAACCACCTGCAATGGATATCCCAGATTCTAACTCACAAGTATTCTTACACAAAGTCACTATCAATCCTATTCTGGTATATAACTATCTCACAAAAATTGATACTAGCAAAGGAGCTGGTTACGATAACATTCCAGCCCATTTAATAAAACAATGTGCCAATGAATTATGTCATCCATTATACTTAATTTTCCAAAGATCCCTTAATGAGGGTCATTTCCCAAGTATGTGGAAAAAAGCCCTTATAACACCAATACACAAAACTGGAGACAATTCAAACATCGAAAGTTATAGACCAATCTCGAAATTGTGTATTTTCAGTAAATTATCTGAAAAAATCATTATAGATCAAATTAATCCTGAAATAAGAACATCTTTAACTATTAAACAACATGGATTCCTTAGTAAAAGATCAGTGGAAACCAATTTATTAGAATTTACCGACCATTCATTTTCTGCCTTACTCGAAAATAACCAGTTAGATACAATATACCTAGATTTTGCCAAAGCGTTCGACAAAATTAACCACAATATTCTGTGTTTTAAATTATGGAACTTTGGCATACGTGGCGATCTGTACAGATGGATAAAGTCCTATATAACAAATAGATCACAAGCAGTAGCCGCCAAAGGTTTCCAATCGTGTTTTGTTCCAATTCCCTCCGGAGTACCGCAGGGTTCTCACCTGGGTCCCTTGCTTTTCCTGATCTACATTAACGACATAACACAATGCATAGCTACCTCTGAAATAATTCTTTTTGCCGACGACAGTAAATTATATAAACAAATCTCATCTACACATGACTGCTCACTGCTACAACAGGATTTAAATAACCTTTTTCGCTACTGTGAAAAAAATCAATTATATATAAATATAAATAAATGTTTCTCAATGAGTTTCAGTAGAAGCAGAAATGTAATTAAATTTCACTACACTATTAATAATAATATATTGTCGCAAAAACTCGAAGCGAGAGACCTAGGCGTTATCCTTGATAACAAACTATCATTTATTCCTCATATTGATTCTGTCGTAAATAAAAGCTACAGAAACTTGGGTTTCATACAAAGAATAACCAAATCCTTCAAAGAAACAATCTCGCTAGTTCTCCTATTTAATGCCTTCGTTAGAAGTCATTTGGAGTTTGCATCAACCGTATGGAGCCCTAGTTACAATATTCACATCGATAGAATTGAGAGGATTCAGAGAAGGTTTGTTAAAACGCTTAATTTTAGAAAAAAAATTTACCGCCATGATTATGACCAATCTTTAAAATTACATGGGTTTATATCACTTGAAAAAAGAAGAAAGATATCCGATGTCTATCTGCTTTATAAAATACTTAATAACCTTGTAGACAGCTCTTACCTACTCCAAAAAATTTCTTTCAACTGCCCCATGAAAACAACACGCCAAAATCACCTTTTCTATACACCATACTGCAGAACAAATTACGCACAGAATAATTATGACAACAGATGCTTAAATTATTACAATAGTCTTGACCCCCAACCTGATATATTTAACTCCACACAGACATCGATGAAACGCCAATTACGCGCAGTTATTGGTAATATTACTGGTTAAAAATCAAATCTACTTTCCTTAAACATTCATCCCTTCCTTATCAACGCTTTCCTATATCCATTATCCTTCCCTTTATTTATTTGGCTATTTATTTTGTATTCTCATTTGAAATTAAGTATTATAAATGTATAGCTGTTAAGTTTCCAAACAAATGAAAAATAAAAAATAAAATAAAAAAATAAAAGAAGGTCCGACTATCCCTCCATCTCTTCGCAGGTCTTCCAGGACGGTTTGTGGATTTAAACTTTTTTCTTCTTCTTCATCGTGTATTTGGTCATTTTACCTATGAAGGTGGACTATTCTGGGAGAAGTAGGTCCAATTTTCCTTCGATCTCTTCGCAGGTTCCTAGATTTAATCTTTTTTCTTCTTCTTCTTCATCGCGTATTTGGTCATTTTACAAATGAAGTTGGAGTATTCTGGGAGAAAAAGGTCTAATTGTCCTTCCATCTCTTCACAGGTCTTCCAGGACGGGTTCTGCATATAAACTTTTTTCTTCTTTTTCTTCGTCGTGTATTTGGTCATCTTACCTATGAAGATGAACTATCCTGGGAGAAGAAGGTCTAATTTTCCTTCCAAGTCTTCGCAGGTTTCTGGATTTAAACTTTCTTCTTCTTTTCTTCTTCTTCTTCGTCGTGTATTTGGTCATTTTACCTATGAAGTTGGAGTATCCTGAGGGAAGAAGGTCCAACTGTTCTTCCATCTCTTCGAAGGTTTCTGGATTTAAACTGTTTTCTTCTTCTTCTTCATCGTGTATTTGGTCATTTTACCTATGAAGGTGGACTAACCTGGGAGAAGGAGGTCCAATTGTCCTTCTGTCTCTTCGCAGGATTCTGGATTTAAACTTTTTTCTTCTTCTTCTTCGTGTATTTTTGGTCATTTTACCTAAGAAGTTGGAGAATCCTGGGAAAATAAGGTCCTTTCATCTCTTCGCGGTTCTTCCAGGATGGTTTCTGGATTTAAACTTTTCTTAAGCGGCTGAAGGGATGGGATGTAATGAAGGGAAGGGATGCACTAAAGGGCCTGAAGGGATGGGAGGTATAAAAGGGCCTGAAGGGACGGGAGGTACTGAAGGGCCTGATTGGAAGGGACGTAATGATGGATTGAAGGGACGGGAGGTACTGAAGGGTCTGAAGCGACGGTTCATGGAGTCTTATTCTTTTTCTTCTTAATTTTATGTAGACTTTACAGTTTTTACACAAACTATTTCCTTTAGTCTTTTTCTTCGTTTTCTTATTTTATGTAGAACTTTGGTGAATTTTATACAAAACTATTTCCTATGGATTAATCTTCTTCTTCTTTTATGAAGACCTTTTAGTCAGTTTTTATACAATCTATTTCCAATAGTCTAATTCTTCTATTTTATGTATTTTTTCTTATTTTATGTAGACCATTGTGATAGTTTTTTATACAAACTATTTCTTATAGTCTTATACTTATTCTTCTCTTTTTTATTTAGACTTTTGGGTTAGTTTTAAGTCTAATAGTCTATTGTGCAGAAATATTACTAAGGATATGCATACTTGATGAAAAAACTTATGTAAAAACAAATGGGATGTGGGATGTGACGATGTAACCTGCACTAGAATCTTTTTAATACTTTTGTTTAATCAAATTTAAACCATTTATATCATCCTATTTTGAATAATTTTCAACACATTCACATTTGATTTCGTTGACGATATTTAAATAATGGGGGTTGTGGCTATTACTGAACTCTTCACAACGTTTATATTCAAATTAAAAACTATTTACTATAGTTTGTCTTTTTCTTCTTCGTTAATGTAGACTTTTGTGTCAATTTTAAGTCTATCAGTCTAATTGTGCAAAAATATAATGCACACTTGATGAAAAAAATATAAAAACGAATGGGATGTAACCAACACTAGATCTTTTCAGTACATTATTAAATCAAATTTTAACCACATTCCTACATCCAAAATTACTAAATTTTCAATAGGTACATATTACAATTTGTTTTCGATGATAATATTTAAAAATGGGGGTTTTGGCCAAACCAATCTCTTTAAAACGTTGATAAACAGTCATATTTAAAACCATTTCGCGTAGTCCATGCGTGCAGAAATTGTATATTATACTTCATTCACACTTTATAGCAATATATAAAAAAGAATGGGTTGTGGCCATCCCTTGAACATTTTACAATGCTTAAGTTCAATCAAATTTCAAACCACTTTTCATAGCCCGAAATTGCAAAATAATTGGGAGACAATATTATAAAAACGATTGCTTATTCGTTCACAATTTTACATTCTTGGCCAACGGCGGGACATAAAAGCTAGTAACAGAATAATAAATCTCTAGGAGGAAAATAATTAAAAAAAACATTTGTAAATATAACTCATATATAAGAACAAATACTCAGATACTCGTATATGCGTACATTAACCACAGTTTCCAGAAGGTTCGTTGAGAGATTTCAGAGAAATATTTTAAAACACGTTAAGCAAAATCTTAAGTTCCGTATACTTTCCGGCCCTCGTGGCTCATTTGGATAGGTATCTGACTGCTGATCCAAAGGTCACGGGTTCGATTCCCGGTGGAGACACAGTTTTTAATTGTGTTTTCATTATGGATCTGTGAGACGATCAATATCGTAAGTCTCCAGAATGTGGCAACTTGTAATTGGGTGCGTGTTAAATTAATATTTGACATAGTACCTACCTGTAAGTTGCTCTATTTATTTATTTATTTATTTAAACACTTTATTGTACATTACTTAATAGCTAGTACAAATGGCGGACTTATTGCCTATTGGCAATTTCTTCCAGTCAACCATCTGTGACAGTTATGAGACAAAATGGTACATGTACAAAAAAGAAAATATATATAAAACCATAAACATATTACATTTAAACACAATAAAGTAAGAAGAATATAAATATGTACATCAATGAAAATTAAACAAATCATAGATAAGACCTGTTACAACGCTATGGGAGGGAAAGGAAAAAAGGAGAGGAGATATGACTAACTACAAGAATAGGGAAATAAATGGGAAGTATGTAGGTTAAGAAATGGAAAGTATGAGCGCGCGTTTTAATCTATTTTTGAAGGTTCCTAACGTTGGTGCAGTTCTAATGTCAAGGGCCAAGTTGTTCCATAACCGGGCAGCATGGACAGAAAATGATGATGAATAGAAAGCCGTGGCATGTGATGGGATGGCGAGGGTTCTCTCTTCTCTAGATCGAAGCGGGAGTCCATGAGAGGCCAGAGGTTGAAATCTTTCGGTCAGATATGATGGAGCATTAGGGTTGTACAAAATGTTAAACAGAAGACAAAGAGTGTGTTGATCACGGCGCAGACGGATAGGAAGCCATTTGAGTTCCTTGCGAAAAAATGATATGTGATCGTATTTGCGAAGATTATATATGAAACGTATGCAGACGTTTTGTAATCGATCTAATTTGTTTAGAAGTTCCTGAGTAAGATCCAAATAGCAAATATCTGCATAATCGAGAATGGGGAGAAGGAGAGTTTGTGCGAGCTTTATTTTGATGTTGGTTGGAAGAAATTTTTGAAGTTTTTTGATAGAGTGAATACTATAGAAAAGTTTTCTGCTGACTTCACTGACTTGTTCAGTCCAGGAAAGAAGTTGATTGAAGAGAAGCTATATAAAATAAAATAAATACTGCCATAGGTCGAGGCATTGGCCAGCCTGATCAGAATCAAAACAATATGTTTCTTTATGTTTGTAAATAAATTTAAAAAAAAAACATTAACACTAAAAATGCTAAATGAGTTTTATAATCACTTTAGTTTTTGCTTTAGAATCATAAATGAGAAAAATAATTAGTATAGTTAGGTTTATAAAACTTTTATTAGCAAACTATAATTTCAAATAGTTATAAACAATTTAAAAGTGGATCATTGATTTGTAACATATCGTTATCGTTAATCTCAGTATTAAGTTTTAGAGAACGGATTGAAAGGAGTTAAGCGTTAGGTAACAATGATTCGAAATCTGAAGTGATTACACAGAGTTAAGACTTAGGGCTTAACATTCAACTTCTGGGTCCTATTGGTCTAATTCCGTGGGAACATTTTGGTATATTGCAAAAAGGCCAAACGTATATAAATTTTACCAATTATATAATAATAATAATAAAGAACACTTACTTGCACCCCAAGCAAGTGGCTAGTTTAATGTCATATGGTAATTTCTTCCAACTAAACAGTGTTTTCAACCCAGAGAAGCAATATTAGCATGAGAAATTGATTTAAATAAATTTCTCCTCTGCTCGAACCCAGGAAGCCCGCACAGAAACCAAACAGCTTACCAACAGTGCCACGGCTGTAGACTAATAACGTTTCACAATAATTGATATTCAATACATTTTACTTAATGATTTAGATAATAACAAAGAGAAAATGAATAAGATAGTTACTTGATTTTGTAAAAATAGCAATACATTTTGTTTTTCAACAAAATGTATTGCTATTTTAAAACCAGGATGTATTCCTTGCAACAGCGAGAGTTAAAACATAATTTTATTTCAAGAGTTAAATAGCAATCGTTGGAGTATGATGATAAATGAAGAGAGACCCCAGACCTGTAAAATTAATCCAGAAATGACTCGTGCTTGATAGGTTAATGACATTTGCATAACTACTGAGGGAGATTCCTAAGACATTGAGAGGAGAAAGAGATTCAAACTTAATGTAAATAGACAGACGTGAGTTTCTATAAACAAGATAAATAAAATTGATTGTTGTTACATTAGAATACAAATACGTCATTCAAATGTAACTAATTCACAATTTCTACATAGCGATTTATGACTACTTACATAGATTTGTGAGAAAATTAAAGTTATAAGTATACAAAAGATAACAACTTGTTGTTTAGTACAAAGATTTATATTTAACATAATGCCCAGATAATGCGACCATGTCTAATATATTTTTAACACGCGGAAACGATGTAAAATAAAATAATGCAGACGTAGTTTAGATTTTCGCAGTTTGACTCACGAAACTTAATAAAAATGTCATATCTTCGACAATAATTTATGAACGACTATATACATACATTAATATAGGCATTATCTACCTAAAACATACCAAAACAAAAACATGTATTTTAACTTATACTGAATATGGGATTGATTGGGCAAGTGGGTAGGTATATGTTAAAATATTCTTATGTAGAGAAGCGTTTACATTGTGGAAATTCATTTAAAAAATATTAAAAAAATATACCTTTGTTAATTTCAATTCTGTAATTTTTATTACATACTAAGTTTCAAGATGAAGAGAACGAAGAAAAGAATGGTAGTTCTTTTTGTGTAATATAAAAACAGAGTATAAATAAACAAAGTTTTTTTTAACTTTATTAATGACTTTTAAATATCATCTTATACCAATCCTTCGCTGTATTTAATGATATTAATATCCCTATTAGTTAAATTCTGTTTAAGGCAGAGTTTTGTTCAAAAACGTCATTGTGTGAAATGAAATTCGCTTCTGTAAGATGTCACACACCCCATCGGGAACTATCACTGTCGGTATTTTAACCCCTTTGTCGCGTTATGTATACGACCGGTCCCCGTTCAAATATCGTAACTCATAATCTGTTTAACCCTCTCTCTCCCGGGGTAGGGGTGAGTAGGGGTGGAGGAGCCGACCTATCGCTTCCCCGCTCCTAAATTACACCGAAGCAGAGTTAAAATTTTACGATCTGTCTACAATATAAAGGAAGCTTTTTACTTTGCATACTATCAATGGTGGAGTGACTTAAATGGCGTCTATTTATCTTTTGGTTTTGTGTATAATTGCTTTATTTAAATTGAAACAATAATATTATCGTCCTGTTATTGAATTTAATTATCGCTTAGGTATACCTATTTTACGTACATTTATAAGAGATGTATTATTTGATTTCCTCTTTTATTCTACGATTCATCAACAATATTTATTATTTTACTAAAGAAACTTAAGTATGCACTTATTTATCAATATTTTTATTTTTCGGGAGAAAAAAAATATTCACATAGGTACTGAACACTTTCAAGACCACAAAATGACATAATAGAAAAAAATGGGCAAATAAATAAATAAATAGATGAGTCTAGTCTATGGCAGAGCGGTTAGCGCGCTGGGCTAGTAATCCAGTGATCGCGAGTTCGAATCCTGCCTCGACCGATTTCGTTCACCTATAGCACAAGCATTTATATGCTTATTTTAGAGAACGTAGGAAGATGTATATGTACTTGTTTAACAAGGACATATTCATTTAAAAAAAAATTAAAAGTAAAAAAACATTTTTTTCAACAGATTCCCTATGTTTTCATATTATTTATTATTGACTTATTTGATTTACTGAAATTATTTTTTTTTGTGTAATATAACCTACTAAAAGATTATTACATTATTTAAAATAGTAAAAGTGGTAATTTTAACGAAAAATTTAATGTTATTAGGTATATAAATATTTAAAAATTGCGACACATAAAAATAATTTTATTGATCGCAATTAGACAAAATGAATATGCACCGTTTCAAGTATATTATGCAAATTCCTCAGTTATCAATTAGCAGGGTATGTACAATAAAAGGGCAGACTGAGTGAATGCGAAAAAAATCAGATAAGGACATCCCCAGTGGGTAACATCCTTCCTATCCTCGTACAATGAACGCAGAGGGACATGCATTGTGAAATTCAGCGATGATTAATTTATTTAAATACTAAGTATGTACACTCAACTGCAGTCGGACGATGACCAGATTCATTTTTGTAAGAGGGTCTGTGACAGATATACTTTATAATCAATAATCAACATTACTGGAATGTCTTTCATTTTTAATTTCTTTACGAAATTGGAGCTATGGCTATTTTTGCGTCAATTTCTCAGCTCGTTCCAAGTATTTATTGCCGACCGCCATGGCACAGTTGGTAAGCCGTTTGGCTTCTGTGCGGGCGTCCTGGGTTCGATCCCCAGCAGAGGAGAACTATATTTAAAATTAATTTCTCATGCAAATATTGCTTCTCTGGACTGGAAAAATTGGTTATTTGGAAGAAATTGTCATATAAAAATAAACTCGCCACTTGCGCAAGGTGCAAGGAAGTGTTTTTTTTTGTATTTATTTCCTTTGTACTCAAACTAAAAGTTAAATCGACCTCATCATTATGTGCAAAACGCGTCGATAAATCCGATTAATGTAGGTATATTAACACAAAATGGCTGATTTCTCTATTAATTTCTATTATTATAATTTTCTAATTATTTCTCTTATTATAAAAAGGGAAAGACACAAAGACACGCCGTGTTTGTTGCCCCAAGAACATTCAATAAATTGTCCAACTCTTCGAAGTCCATCAAGAATCATAAACCTTTTATCAGACATATAAAATCTTGGCTACTCACAGACCAATGTAATGTGCAAGAGTATTTGCTATGTTTTTGATTTTTATATACCGTAACTTCTCTCTTTATTTTTCTTTGTTTATTTATTTATTTATTTATTAGTCAATTGTGCTTGTTGACTGCTTGGTATTCTCTGAGTTAATTATTTTATACTTATTTTCTGTAATTGTCTCCTGATCCTGCTTTTATTATTTTTCTCTTTTTTGTGTAGGTATTTTTACCACCGCATACTTTTTTAGTTAATAATAATAATAATAAACACTTCCTTGCACCCTGCGCAAATGGCGAGTATATTGCCATATGACAACTAACCAGTGTTTCCAGTCCAGAGAAGCAATATTTGCGTGAAAAATGAATTAAAATAAATTTCTCCTCTGCTGGGGATCGAACCCAGGACACCCGAACAGAAACCCGCAAAGTTTAGTTACAACTTTATTGAATATTTATTTTGAATTCATTATTATTTATCTACTGCAAATAAATGTAGATACCATTACCTGTTATCTGGAATTATTGTCATTTTTAATGTTATTTTCCTTTTTCTTCTTTAACTTCTGATCTTGTGTAAAAAGCCTCCAGTCCTCTCTGCCCTCCGCAGCTTGCTTTTTATATTGTTATTTAATGTTATTTAAAAAGTTTATATTTGAATTGGTATACCTACCCCCAGACAGGCTGTGCATTGTGGGATTTTTGTGTTGACGATTGTTTTGTTTTGATATTATTAAATGTGAATTGTGTATAAATCTTAAATAAATGAATAAAAAAAATATTTAATAATGTGTACAATGGAAAAACACTCTACATCTAATATTTAATGTCAATCACTGTCAATGTTTTTTTTTAAATTCTGGTAATGGTCGTTACATATGAGTAATATGATTTCACTTTTGGGGTTGAATATTAAAAAAATGTTGACATTCCATTATGCTGTAAATCAATTACGTATTAAAGTGCAGAATGCAATTTGTGAAACACATAAAGAACGACATGCATCTACATACACTACATGCATGGATAAGTGAATTTTATGGATAGGCAAGTATATATCTATATTACTTTGACTTGTTAGTATATAGAAATACTGGATACAATTTCCATCGCGCAAATTGTACCAGAGCTGTTTCAGCAATCGTTCATACAATTATAATGTGAATTCATTCTATTTTATGTACATATAGAATAGAGCTATGAAAATTATTAATATGTCTCTTTTTTAATCTAATTTCTCAAGAGTCTGTACATTCGTCGAAACAATAATTGTTTTATAGTTTTAATAAATATTATAGTTCTTAATTATATGAAATTTTCTTAATGCAGCAATAATTATTAGTGTCCTAATATGAAGCAAAATATAGATCTAACACAATTGCTTTAGTTTCACTTGTAGTTTAATATTAATGTACTACGCCGAAACCGTTTCGATATGCATAAGATTATCGCCAGAGTGTGCAAAAATAAAGTTAATAAGAGTACTTATATCCATTTATTATTTTGTTAGTAAAGTGTGCTTTACTTTTATTTTATATAGAGCTTAACCAAGATATGTACTATATTTTGATATCGATGTGTAGTCTTTCGACCTGACCTATGGAGGAGGTATACAGAGAACATATACAGAGAACATAAGTTTTATAGTAATACACACACAAGTAAATAAAAAAAATGAGAATACGCTTTTCTAAGTTTTCTACGCATATTAAATTTGTAATCGTTTTCTCACTAGCATGAATTAAATCACTCAATTAATATTATGTTAAGAAATGTATTTTACTATGATTAAAACTGTTTTTACATTGAAAACATGTAAAAATAGTAAAATATTATTGTTAAATATTTATAAGAATAAAATTGAAAATTTTAAAACTTTGAATGAAATACATAATTATTCAATTTTATCAAAATATCAAATGAATCAAACTCGAAACATGCAGTCATCGGGAATACACAAATTCTGAAAGTTTTAGATATTTAAATGGTTGGGATATTTTTTCCTTATGAATTTTTTTTCATATTTCAATAGAAACGAAGTTGGAATATTATAAGAGAACCGGGAAATCAAGGCACCTACAGGGCTTGCGACGTGTCATCGACTGATTTACATCATCACTTTATGCGCTTGTGCAACGTTCACCAATTATGTCTTCTTTTTGAGTTCACTATCAATCCAATTTTTGAATATTCTATAAATTTTGTTTGTGACAATCTTTAAGCTTGTAAATAAGCCGAAACAACATCAACATCTATGAATTGATGAAGAAACTTGTTTTTTGTTCAAAGTTTTATCATAAAAATATCATTGTTTTCCGACAGGGAAAAAAATCCAATGTTTGCGTACTATGCAACTATAAAAATATTAAAAATCGTTTTCACAGTTTATAACAGTACTGACAGACGAGTGAAGTTAAAAAAAAATGTGTAAAAAATAACCAAATATAATTCATTGTACTCTTCTACATGATACATGTTGTCAAATTTTATGTGAAAATGTGCAATAATTTCAATATTTATACTCTTTCGTTTTCCATAGACGTGTATAGAAAAAAATCTAACTGGATTGAGATTATTATTTATCAAAAACTATTAAAAATAGTTACATGTATGATTTGGCAATCAAATTAAGGCGTACACATCAGGTGCGTGGTAAGAACCTTCGGACTAGGTAAATTCCGAAAGAAAATTGGGAAATATCGAGAATTTAATGTTTTTCATTTGAGTGGCCATGAAAATATTTTAAAATCAAATGCCAAAATAATATTTACATTTGTCAAGCATGTCAAGCAACAAGCATCAAGCATCGTATCTAACTACGGTTCAATTTTTAATCTTGTAGTAGGTATAGTTTCAATAAAACAGACAAAAAAATATTAGGTCTAGAATTTCTTACTATAATATTCATAGGCAAGCCAAGATTTTCGGCTTCTATGAGCAATTCCGCTACTGGTACAAATTCGAATCGAATAGTCAATTAAGTAGGTAGCTTTGTTGTCATTTAAAATGTCATATTTTATTTCGCATCGTCAAATAATAATGCAGTTGAATTAGATCCACGTGTGTAGTCGAATTGTTAAATGGCGCGGCAAAAATAACCACTGTGGTGCTTACTACCCAACTATCCCGCGCATACAGTTTTACTGCACAAAATTCATTTTAAGGGTTTGTCCTGAAAGATTACCAAGACGTGGTCCATACCATTGCTGCCCTATCGAGCCACCAGCTCAGCTACATGCACATATTATTATTTAGGTACTGGTACTACTACGTCGCCTATAAAGGAAGGCACCTCATGATAAATTTTTATTGCGATACAATACACTGCATCGTAATTTATTTATGGTCTCCGGCTTTTATGTCCTCCGAGAGAGATGAGGGACACCCTTAAAGTTTTTTTTTTGATCTTTGAAACGTAGTATATTTATTTATCAACATTTTTATATGAAACTAGCGGACCCGACAGACGTTGTCCTGCTCGAACGTTGGCTCGCCCGCTATAAGCCGGTTCAGCAAATATAAAAACTTCATCCCAGCAAATACCACAATGTTGAATTACCATAATTTTTATCACAAATAATAAGGCACCGGCATAGAATAGTTCTTCCATTTTTTTCTATTATCATCGTTTTCGTGTGTCCTGTAAGCGCCGGATAATCGAAAATACAACAGGCAAAATAACATCTCACAAAGTTCAGAAATGAGGTTCACCACCCATTTAAGGTGAGACGAGACTAGTGTGTGGGCATGCACGCGTGTGCCTTACTTCCTTTTATAAGGCTATGCACACCCGTACGCCTGTCGTTGGTTACCCCACATGGTGTTTATGCCGTGATGGTATGAATGAATAATTATTTTTGATAAAAACTCTTACCGCTCTTATTTTAAGTATATTCATACATAGCTCTTAGGTTTATATTTTCGTATCGCTGTGTCTTTCCTGGCGCTCCGTAGCGGCCGGGCGCATCCCGTTGCGCTCCGTGGAATTCTAGTTTTACGCTAAATATTGTAAACATTTTATTTCGAAATTTAGTCCTATAGATAAGTGTTATAATAACAATTAGTGCTCTGTGATAATAACTTTCAAAATATGTGTATATATGTCATTTAAATAAAAATTACGTAAAAATCATCTTGTGTTTTTAAAATCAGTTCAGTTTTGGTATTTCAGTGATAAAACTTTACACAGAGTGAGATGGTATAGTGTATGTTTCGGTGTCATGTGTAATTTATTGCTTCCAAATGTTGTCAGTTCAATACATCGATATAGTAGTGATTTTTTGTTAAGCCTCAGTGACCACTCTAGACAAATTAGTCCCACACTCATACTATTGCACTCTTTAGCCACACACGGCATTCTTAGAACTACGCACAAAAAAACGCACCGGGGTTGTAGAGGAGGTCGGCGTGTGAAAAAAATACTCATAAATAAATTAGACGACGCATCTGCAAAGAACAATATCACTAACGGTCGTCATAGTGTGTTTGCTTCTCAAATAACCATAGGAGTATGGAATGCTCGTTCAATCAACAACAAAGTGGATGATATCGATGAATTGTTTGCTTCAAAACGTTTAGATATCCTAGCACTATCAGAGACCTGGCATGAGGACAGCAATGCCACCAGTCTGAAACTACTAGCAGCAAATGGTTACAAAATAGTTGAAAAGGCCCGGGAAATTACTCCAAACCAGGAATCTAACATCAACTTTGTAAACCATGGCGGAGTAGCTATACTAGCCAAACAAAACTTCATGTTGAATCCCGTTGTCCCTCGTAAATTTCAGACCTTTGAAATAATAGGTACCAAAATTAAACAAAACAGCTCAGAACTCATCATATTCTCTGTCTACCGCCCGGGATCAGATCCCCTTAGTTCAAAATTCTTTCAGGAATTCAACACCTTGATACAACAAATATCATCATACTCGTGTCCTGTCTTACTTGCTGGTGACCTTAATATAAGATTGGAAAAATATCGGGACCAATCTACTGTTAAATTCAATAAAATCTGCAAAGAACATTTATTCAAACAGTTAGTTAACGAGCCGACTCATGACGCGGGAGGAACTCTGGATGTCGTCGTATTAAGGGAGAATGTCTCTCCAATTTCTCTACGAGTGGAAGATATTGGTCTATCGGACCATTCCTTAATAAGTCTTACTCTAGATTTTTCCCCTTCTCCGCTTATTTACAAGGAAATAGTTAGCAGAAACTGGAACCAGCTAGATATAATTGAATTTAAAAAGCTGCTTACAAATTCAAACCTTAACCTTAACGGGATCTTGCCTTCGATTGATGTACATGATGCAGTAGAAAATTACTGCACCATAATTACTGATATCCTCGATACTCTGGTGCCAAAAACGACGAAAGTTTGCAGGCAAAGAAAACCAGGAGCACATATCTGGTTTGATGAAGAGTGCAAACAACTTAAGAAGAGTACCAGAAAATTTGAAAGAATTTTCAGGAACTCGAAAGATTCACTGCACCGCCAGAAATGGAAAGACTCTCTTTTCATATACAGAGATGAAATAAAAAGGAAGAAAGCCTCTTATTGGAACAAAAAACTCGAATCCAATAAGAATGATCCGAAATTGTTATGGCAGGATATGCACCGCATTTGCGGAGAAGCACAGAAATCAGCTGATTCATCACTTAATGCTGAAGAACTTGCCAATAAATTCAAAACAAAAGTGGAAAATATAAGATCTGAGGCAGAACTCCTAGATTCCAACCAAGGCTCATCCAATAATTCTCAGACTTCCCGACACACTAGAATATTAAATAATTTTCAAAAAGTAGATGCTGTGTCTCTTAAAAAAATCATAATCTCTCAACCAAATAAACAATGTATCTTAGATCCGTTACCAACTTGGTTACTAAAAAGCTGTGTAAATGAACTTTTAAACTACATTTTATATATTATTAATCAATCAATACAGTTAAGAGTAGTTCCTAATTTGTTAAAACAATCGATTATCACACCGATTTTGAAAAAGAATAATCTGGATCCGAATTCCACGGAAAACTATCGTCCGATCTCGAATATACCGTTTTTGTCAAAAATTTTAGAAAAAGTTATATCCTCTCAACTGACCAACTTCTTGGATTCTGATAAGTTTCTGGCCAGAAATCAATCTGCCTATAGAAAATTCCACTCTACGGAAACGGCCACAGTAAGAATTTTGTCTGACTTAATCATTCAAGCTGAATCAGGTAAGATTACCCTAATTTCATTTTTAGACATGAGCGCTGCTTTCGATACTGTAGACCATAATATTCTCTTTTCTAAACTTAGACATGAATTTGGCTTGGGTAATGACTGCATTGCATGGCTGTCTTCCTACTTAGTAGACCGTAAATACAAAGTTGTATTTAAAGATAGTACCACAAATAATATTACCTCCTTATACGGGGTCCCACAAGGTTCTGTACTTGGACCAATTCTCTTTAATTTATATACCAATCAGTTGGAAAATCTTGTTCAAAATCTTGGTTTCAACACACATGCCTATGCAGATGACCGCATACTGTTCAAGTCCTGTTCACCTGAATTTAAATATCATTTAACACACGAGGTATCCACATGCATAAATCAGATATCCACCTGGATGTGTAAGAACAAGCTAAAACTGAACCCAACAAAAACTGAGTTCCTTTGGCTTGCCTCACCTCGCAGGCAACAATACATAAATAATGACCCCATTTTAATTCAAAATGTCGAAATTACTCCTTCTAACTGCGTAAAATTTCTTGGTATACATATCGACAGTGCACTCTCTATGGATAAACACATTTCTTCCATAGTCAGACAAAGTTGTTACTTTCTCAGACAACTTAGACCTATTCGAAGGTGTCTCTCGACAAATGCTGCTAAGGTCCTTATAAATTCTTTAATAGTTTCCCGTGTAGATTATTGTAACGCCATATTAGCACACTTACCGCAATACCAAATCCATAGAATACAACTCATCCTCAATGCAGCAGCCCGTTATATTTACCAGATTGATCGTTTCTCGCATATCTCACCAACACTTCACAAACTTCATTGGCTGAAGAGCCCAGAACGTATAGAATTTAAAACATGTCTCCTTGTCTTTAAAGCACTCAATAGCATGGCCCCGGAATATATATCGGAACTTTGTGTTCCATTTTCACCTAACAATAAACAAAGTACGCTAAGATCAATGACCCAATCCAATAAAAAACTAGTAGAAACCAATCTCACAAATAAGCCAAAATACCTATATCGATCTTTTGGCGTTTCTGGGCCAAAGTCATGGAACAATCTTCCAATGGATATAAGATGTGCCGAAAATATCAATGAATTCAAGAAGAAATTAAAAACTCATCTTTTCCGCAAGTCGTATCCAGATTGTCCTTCATCCGTTCAATAATATTATGTGTACTAAATATTATGCCAGTTTACTTTGAATCGACTATTTTTTATAATTAATTTCATCTGGATTATGTAACAAGATTAATTTGTGATTTCTAGGTATTTTTTTAAGTTTTATATTTCACCATTTTCAATGTGTTAGCTATAGGACTAATTTTAACTTAATTTTAACTGATTGTATTTTTTTAAATTTTGTTTCACTGTGACTAATTTTAAATTATTTTTTGCAAACTGAAAGCGCCCTTGAGGTGACCACGGTTGTCACTAAACGGCGCTTTATAAATTGTCCTTATTATTATTATTATTATTTCGTATTTCTAACACAAAAATTAATAATAAAATTTCCTAAATAACGTATTTTTTTAACAATTGTCAATTATTAAAAATATTTATCACGTATCATTCACGTAATGTTCTTAGTAAGAAAAAGAAAATGTTGACCTTTGTTCTTCAATTTGAGTCTCAGGTAACATGTTCTATTTCTGGTGGAAGTAAATATATTTTTATTTATATTATTTAAACTATTTTTTTACGTAAAAAAACTATATATTTTTGTGTCTCAAAATTGTATAAGAAATCAAATATTTGATAAATTTCACGTTATAATGTCCGAATTTTTCCCTTTACCAGAGGGCAAAGCATTCGCGAGTAAAGGAGACAAAAATATTATTTCTTACTGTGATTGAAATACAATTATTGATAAACCTAAAAAAAAATTAATTTCTGCTTATTTCTCAAGAAAAAAAAACAATTTAATGCTCCTAATTATTTATACACGAAGCAGGATATTTGATATTATAATCGTGTAACGAAACGATAGCATAAATGGCTTTATCGATATGTGAAATTGATTAAAAATACCGATAAATGATTAACGTCCCACTAAACGGTATCGCATATTATTATAATGCACAAATAAATGGCCGTACATATAGAGAATCCGTATTACGTCTGCGGTTTACGACTTCCATAAATCGATGGTGTCGAATAAGCTTTAAACTACAACAGCCATTCGATGCAATTTACATAAACATTCGCACAATATTACTCCTCGTACGTTGCGCTGGGATGCATTCATATATTAAACGATCTATACGAAGAAAAACAATCGATACATTTCTATAAAAGCGTACTGAATTATTTTATTTCCATATCGTTTGCAAGCGATTCATAGTTATTGTTTCACTGTCTGATACTCTGCGACAAATTTGTTTGTTGTTAGTAAGTAGCACACACACAATGAACATTCACTCCAACTATGTGTATCAGAAACGAGGATTTTTTTGCGAAATGGATGTAGTGTAAATTATTTATTCTTGAAGAATTTTCGAAAGATAGAATTTTTCTTACAACTGTCCTTTGAGATTTGATAAATGTCTCAAATTCTTCTGTACCATCAAAAAATAATATCATTCTGTTAAGGCCACATAACGAAATAAAAATTGGACAGCGATTACAATTATTAGGAATTATGAATTTATTGGTTAAACAAATATTTACCAATGGTGCAATGAAAACTAGAAAAATCTTTTATAGATAACTAGCGGACCCGACAGACGTTGTCCTGCATGAACATTGGCTTGTCTGTTATTAGCTGGTTATATTTGCTGGTTAGTTAAATATAAAAATGGATAATGGATGGCATAACTAACATTGCATAATATTATGAAATATCGGAAAGCAATGTTGCCACTATTCAAAATGCATATTCCGAAAATATTAATAACGATTAATATTCATTAATGTATAACATTCCTTTTTGTGAATGTAATCCATTCATGGACTCGCATAAACACACACGAAAAGTTTCATCAAAATCGGTTTAGCCGTTTAGGAGTAGCTCAGTGACATACACACGTACAGAAGAATTATATATATATATATATATATATATATATATATATATATATATATATATATATATATATATATATATATATATATATATATATATATATATATATATATATATATATATATATATATATATATATATATATATATATATATATATATATATATATATATATATATATATATATATGAAATTATTATTATCTTTGGGGTTATCCCGCGTCAAAATCAGATCCTTGGAAGGATCTTTCGTCAACCGACGTTTCGCCTGGATCACACCAGGCATCTTCAGGGCCTTGTTGATAGATTCTCGCTTCGTGTGTCAGTGCAAGCACGTCCGTTCGAGCCGAGAACCTAGCACCAAGACGAAAGATCCTTCCAAGGATCTGATTTTGACGCGGGATAACCCCAAAGATAATAATAATTTCATATTTTCAAATACTCGTGAAAACCTTTCTAGTAACATATATATATATATATATATATATATACATATATATATATATATATATATATATATATATATATATATATATATATATATATATATATATATATATATATATATATATATATATATATATATATATATATATATATATATATATATATATATATATATATATATATATATATATATATATATATATATATATATATATATATATATATATATATATATATATATATATATATATATATATATATATATATATATATATATATATATATATATATATATATATATATATATATATATATATATATATATATATATATATATATATATATATATATATATATATATATATATATATATATATATATATATATATATATATATATATATATATATATATATATATATATATATATATATATATATATATATATATATATATATATATATGTTATATTTGATGTTTTCACGGGTGAAATATGTTATAATATTTTTATCTCGGTTTTCCCGTGTCAGTAGGTCTTGCCTAAGACCATTTGTCTTCCGACGTTTCGCCTTAATATCACCAGGCATTTTCAAGGACTTAACGAAAAGCACGCGCGCGACACACGTCTACTCACACTGAAAGCTCACCGTCAAGTGACTCGTAGCGTACAAGATGGCCGCTTATGTCAAATATTGTTAGCGCGACGTGATTGGCTCCTTGTGACACGCCCACCTGCTGTCGTGTTCGTTGGTAATAATATTTTATCATTATTTTTGTGTTGTGATTTATTGTTAATTTTAGTTGTGACATTAATATTATTATTGTTGTGTTTTGGGGTTATTTTCGCTATGGTATTATTAATATTATTATTGTATTGTTTGTCATATAAAATGTTCTTCCAGGTACTAGGCAAACGAACTCCGTCGTCCCGATTGTTCATTATATCCCTTCTCTTATATATTTCTATAGCTTCCCTGTAAATTCTGAGAGGTTCACTGTTTAAACTTGCTATTATTTTTGAATGGTCAAAATCTATTGTATGTCCTTCTGTGAGCGAGTGTTGTACAAGTGAGGATGTAAGTTTTTTGTTTCTCATGTCGACTCTGTGCTCCGCTATTCGTGCTTCAACTTTTCGATTGGTTCTTCCTACATAAGTCTTATTGCACGATCCGCACGGTATTTCATATACTCCATGAGCTTTAAGTGGAATGATGTCTTTCGGGTTTCTTAGAAAGGTTGATATTTTATTTGTTGTGCTGAAAACGGTACGTATGTTATTTTTGTTTAATAGACGGCTGATTTTTTCGTTTCGTCTTTTCGTTAAGTCCTTGAAAATGCCTGGTGATATTCAGGCGAAACGTCGGAAGACAAATGGTCTTAGTCAAGACCTACTGACACGGGAAAACCGAGATAAAAATATTTTAACATATATATATATATATATATATATATATATATATATATATATATATATATATATATATATATATATATATATATATATATATATATATATATATATATATATATATATATATATATATATATATATATATATATATATATATATATATATATATATATATATATATATATATATATATATATATATATATATATATATATATAATTCTTCTGTACGTGTGTATGTCACTGAGCTACTCCTAAACGGCTAAACCGATTTTGATGAAACTTTTCGTGTGTGTTTATGCGAGTCCATGAATGGATTACATTCACAAAAAGGAATGTTATACATTAATGAATATTAATCGTTATTAATATTTTCGGAATATGCATTTTGAATAGTGGCAACATTGCTTTCCGATATTTCATAATATTATGCAATGTTAGTTATGCCATCCATTATCCATTTTTATATTTAACTAACCAGCAAATATAACCAGCTAATAACAGACAAGCCAATGTTCATGCAGGACAACGTCTGTCGGGTCCGCTAGTTATCTATAAAAGATTTTTCTAGTTTTCATTGCACCATTGGTAAATATTTGTTTAACCAATAAATTCATAATTCCTAATAATTGTAATCGCTGTCCAATTTTTATTTCGTTATGTGGCCTTAACAGAATGATATTATTTTTTGATGGTACAGAAGAATTTGAGACATTTATCAAATCTCAAAGGACAGTTGTAAGAAAAATTCTATCTTTCGAAAATTCTTCAAGAATAAATAATTTACACTACATCCATTTCGCAAAAAAATCCTCGTTTCTGATACACATAGTTGGAGTGAATGTTCATGACTATGTTACATAAAATAAAATAAACCAATATCATAATACCTACATATTATATCTCCAAAAACTGGGTATGTCTTTGCAAAACACTGTATTTATTTATCTTCTTGTACATGATGTAAAAAAATATCATGCACACCTGCGGACTGTATGCCATTAGGTAATTTCTTCCAACCAAACAGATTACAATGTATGACAAAATTGTAAATCCAAAAAAGAATGTAAGTGAAAAAGAACAAAGAAAATATACATTATAGGTACTATGATAAATATTAAAGACTAAAAATCATAGCAAAAAAGGATTGGGAAAGAACAAAGAGGGGAAATCGGGATCAGGTGTTAAGGGATAAATATTACTTATTTAGTTTTTTCTTGAAAATACAAAGTGAGACGACACATATCCGACGAATATCCGGACTTACACTATCCCATAGTCTTGCTGATTGTACTTCGAACGACGAGATGAAAAATTCCGTGTTATGCACAGGGATGGATAGTGTCGTGTATCCATTTTTAGCGACAATATTAATTTGTGTGATTCTGCAAATTAATATTGATACTTAGGCAGTTTTTTTTCTTCATATGCCTACACATCAGAGAGAATTTGAAGTTATACTGACTGCTTATTACTGAGCATTAATCGAGTTTGATCTTAATTATATAGTAATCAATAAAAATGAAAACTTCCTTGCACACTACGCAAGCGGCGAGTTTATTGACGTATGGCAATTTCTTCCAACTTACCAGTGTTTCCAGTCCAGAGAAAGCAATATTTGCGTGAGAAATAATTTTCTCCTCTGCTGGGAATCGAACCCAGGACGCCTGCACAGAAACCGAACGGCTTACCAACAGGTCGGCTGTCATCGGTGATCAATACTGATCACTGATCAGAATATAATATATAAATATTTGAATCGATTTTCTACCATTACAATTATATCTACCCCAAAAATAATGTAAAACAATATTTTAGGCAGACAAAAAACGATAATATTTTACAAAAAAGTCAGAAGATAACATAACCGAACCAACGTAAACTTAGTGGTTTTTAACAAAGTTCTTTGAATCAGATAAAGCGAATTCAGTATGTAGTCTAAAAAGCTCAGATTTATAAGAACATTTCAGACTTAAAGCAACGGCGGTAAGCTTGATCAGTCAGATAAAAGTTATTTATGTAAATTTTGGAATTTCATTCACGTACCTAATATATCTACCAAACTGAATAAATTCCATTGAAAAAACACAATAGAGATATTTATTCCTTTTCGTTAAAAAAACGTTTTGGAATTGGGTTCACCTACTAAATACTGCTCGCATGTAATCAAATTTCCACGTGGTAATAAACTCACCATTTGAGTACATGATTTTTTTTTTAATTAAAATATGTTATATTTGTGTAAACATTATTTAGGTCCGTTGTTTTCTGTATTCTGTAAAATACTTTATGCAAATAATCAAACACGTAAATTAAATTTAATTAGGGCCCAGTAAATTACAAAGTTGACTATACAAAATCAATTATTACCGTCAAAAGCTATTTTAATAACATACAAATGTATAAACTGAAAAATGGGTTTTAAATTTTTTTTACCGAAACACACATTATGCAAATGAATTGAGACAAAGAATTCACGGTCAATGGAAGAAGTAAATTTGACAAGGTTTAAATTTAAGTATTTCATTCGTTGTAATATTTAATTGTTTGTTTATTAACAGTACGCTTAAGTATTTATCGCATTTGTTTGTAAGTATATTTATGTAAATAAATTTTCTGAATGTACGGAAACAGTTAAGTTTTAATAAGCACGCATGCAACGTCAAACTGAATCATTAATTTGACGTAAAATATAGCTTCAGCCGATTAACTTTTGGGCTTTATCATTGTATTCATACGCGATCTGAACCTTTTGAGGGTTACGTATAATATTAATATAAAATATAGGCAAGCGGATACAGTAGAACCATAAATAAGTCTCCCTGTTTGCGCGCGTCCGAGTATGCCTTTAGCTCTGCGCCCTAGTGAACGCCGCTTTGCGCAATAAAGATCAACAGCGCGATATGGTTTGTGAAATGGTCGAACAGCGAATCTTTAGAGATGTCTGTTGAATCGAATAGACAAGCTATACATATAAGGTACCTACATACACGAATATATTTACTGAAGATTCTACAATCAACGAATAAAGACAGTGGTGGCCTTTAACCAATGCAACTACTTTGAAATAGAAATTTTATTTCAACAACTTTTTATCTTTAAAATGAACCGATTGTTCCCATTTTTATTTTCATTGGGTATATTTATCTTGGAGATTTTGACAAATTAATTGTTTCCCACAAAATTAAATATAAAAAAGGTACTTGACAACTTGACAATATTGTTAAATCACTGAAACTTCACCCACATATCTGTTTACATGGTAAATATTTAGTAGTATTGTTTAAATCATTTACCAGCAGTGAGTACATGCAACATGAAATCAAAGGTGGGCTGATTAAGTTACAATTACTTATAATATGTTGTTTTTCTTATTAATATTATTGTACGTTGCCCATTTTTTCAAATAAATAAAAAAATTAAGTATATTTTAGACTTTGTTAATACCGAGTTGCTTGGGCGAAAAAGTTGTAACAAATGGAATCTGTGAAATTTTTTATTTTTTTTTAAATTAAAGAAATCTTCTCATTTCATATGATTTGAGGTATTTTTGATACATTTGAGTTCTGGCTTTATGTTACAGTATCTATTATATTAAGATATTATAACGATCGTTAGTGACAAAAGTATGCCTGTAAGATATTCTAAATACTCTAAATGACGATTTTGCAGCTTTTAAAAGAAAACTTTATAATATTGTGTGAAAAAAATTCTTTTTAACTTATATGTGGGTACGTATTAACTGCTTTTTTTTCATTTCTTGACTGGTTAATTGGTTATTTATTTTATTATTTATGTTTTTTATTAGGTTATGTTTTATTTCAATCTTGTTTATTCTTCCTCCTGCTACATATGTTCTTTTTATTCATTGTTAACCATTTATGGAAACTTTGCTGGTTTATTTGACTGTTATTTTGTACCATTACAATTTATTAATAAAACTGTTTCTTGATAAATAAAAAAAAAATGACCCTTTAAAAGTATTTTAGAGTAATTTTGCTTCATATAGGTATTTATATTGTTGGTCTTTATGGCTCAGTTGGTTAAGTATCTGACTGCTGCTCCAAAGGTCTCGGGTTCGATTCCCAGTGGAGACACAATTTTTAATTGTGTTTCCAGTCTGGATCTGTGAGACGATTAATATCGTAAGTCTCCAGAATGTGGCAACTTGTTATTGGGTGCGTGTTAAATTAATATATGACATAGTACCTACCTACATGTTAGTTTCCCGAGAAGTAAGGCATTTATTTATTTAGGGACAAATACAGCCTTAAAATACTAAAATAGAATAACACACTATAAAATAATAACAAACAGACCAATTGCATATGTCCACTGTAAACCAGTTGCTCTGTGGGTCTCCACGAATGTACAGCTGAGCAATAGCCTATTTGATGTAAAATAATGCAAACATGTATAATTGTTTGTTTTTTTTTTCATTTATATGCAACAAATAAATGATTATTTATTTATTTATTTAAGAAATGTAAAATAAAATAAATAAAAGTAATGTGTGGTAAAAATATCAAGACAGTTGCGTTCAAATTGTTAAACTTCATAGTTATATGTACCTATATCACATGAAATTTATATTTCAACATTTTTGAGCATCTCAAAAGGATCACCGTTTTGCTATGTAAGGGTATTTTCATCTGACAAAATTTAAAATATTAACGGATTAAAAAATCGTAGAAATAATATTTCGTATGATTTTTGTTGCAAACTAATTTTTTTTTCTGATATCATTCAATACTGTGTTTGAAAATTCGCGTTTCCTTGTTACATAGTCAGTAGGATACATTTTTTAGTTAAATGTAATAATGATACAGATCGTTGGGTTCTGTAATACTCGTTTCGCCCCTGATGAGATCTCCGACGTGAGTACAATTTACCTTGAAACGGTTCGTTACTCGACAAGAAGACACGACACGACACGACACGACATAGAATGATATGTGTTCGAATAATTCACTTGACATCTTATTAAGTGGAAATCATTTTATGGAGTGCAGTCGACTTAAAACCACTAAAATTATTTATATAACTAAAAGTGATCCACTATAATTTTAGGCAAATGAAAATAAATGTCAAAATTATTTTGTTTAAATAAAAATGAATAATTAGGAAGACTTTTGTAATCATTGTTTTCCAACTGTCGATTCGTTCAAGAGTATGAAATTCTATTGAAGGAAGAGGCAGTTTAAATCCAAGATGCGTGTATGAAGCAACATTTTGTATGGCGTAGTGGACTTTTTGCATGCTAAAAACACCAACATAGAGGCTTCGCAGCATATATGTTCCCGTACATGGATTTACTCAGAATTCAGAGTAGAACATTTTATGTGAGTTTTGTGTGTGTGTCTGTGTGTCCTCCCTTATAACTTTTGATCCGCTCAATTTACAGAGCCCAAAATTTCAGAATATATAAATAGTTATAGGCCTACAAAACTTTTATACTCAGAATTATGATTTTTTGTTTAAGTCAGGGGTAATCAACTTTTGAAATTTTGGTTTATTTTTCCATATATCTCAGAAACCATAAAAGCTAGAACGCTGAAAATTGGTATAAACATAGACTAATACAAAATCTCAAACAAGTTTTTTCAAAAAAATTCCAGGGTCACTCAAACATTTTTTATCAAAAAAAGCCGAAGCACCCCTCTAGATAATTTAATTTTCTATAAAAAATATTAACATTGTATTAGCACATCTCAAACTTTTTTTAACAATTATTATAAAAATTGAATTTAATGACGACATTGCTTCATACAATTTGTATGGCAGTCGCCTACTCAGAATATCTAAGAAGACTTAATTGTTTGATACTAATCTCCAAACATACATACATACCATCATGCTGTTTTCATATTCTGGGTAGGATCAAAAGACTGACCTCCATACTATCCTATCTTACATACCTAGACATACATACCTAGGTACATGTGTTGTATAGAAAACCAAATATCTGAAAATATTAAATAATTTGTATTTATTGGTTTATAGTTTGGTACTTATTCTTCAACTATACATACTATCGCTATCGACAGTTGGATCTCATGTGTTACATGTAACTAGTTAATATCCAAGGAATACATAAAGATATGTATGGTGTCTTACACAAAAGCTACTTAGCTCTTTGGTTCATAAGCTTAGCGTGATTTTTAGGAAGAAAACCGAGGACAGTGGAAGCACCAGATGCAAAAACAGATCCCACCACAATATGTGACAGTTGCTTAGAGAAAGAAGAAGGTGAAAGACACCATTTTACTCTTTCATAAAACATAAAGTGTGTATAGTGAGCACGATTATACCTTTCGTGTTCTCCATTTTCTTTTATGGAGTGGAATCGTAGACTATACGGGCTAGAGATTGAGACAGAATATACGAATTCGAAATGTGGTGCTGAGAAGAATGCTGAAAAGTCCCTGGACCTCAAGAAGAATAAACATCTCTATCCTTTAAAAACTTCGCATCATGGTGTGTCGTCTCTCTGCTTTGAACGGATACCAAAGATTTTTGGACACATAGCTCGTAGAGGGGAAGAAAGCCTTGAAAAGCTGATCATGGTCAGAAAAGTGCCTGGTGCAGAAAAGGCAGAAAAGTGACCGAGATGCAGATCGCCGATGCGTTGGTCCGAACAAATAAGACAAAATATTCCTACTACGATACTCCATACAGACGTACATCTGGCAGGTGAAAGGACAACCTGAGAGCAATGGTTCGCAGCAAAGTACATGATGGCCACGACCCTCAGCATTGTGAATGACGACTTGTGATTTAAGGTGAAACAGCTAAGGTTTTCCAACTGTCGATTTGTCCAACTGTCGATTTGTTCAGGAGAACTTTGTTCTCTTAACATATCGACAATGTATCAAGCCAGAATACGCGAGAATTGTATGGAGAGGTCTACTTTTTTCACGGCTTTTCCAACTTTGAAGTCAAAAAACACCAACTTAGAGGCTTCGCAGCATATATGTTCCATACACGGATTTACTCAGTATTCGGAGTAGAACATTTCGTGTGTCTGTGTGTGTGTGTGTCTGTGTGTGTGTCTGTGTGTCTGTGTGTGTGTGTGTCTGTGTGTCCGTCCCCCCCTTATAACTTTTGATCCGCTCAATTTACAGAGCCTAAAATTTCAGAATATATAAACAGTTACAGGCCTACAAAACTTTTATACTCGGAATTTTGAATTTTTGTTTCAGTCAGGGGTTATCAACTTTTGAATTTTTATTTTATTTTTCCATATATCTCAGAAACTATAAACGGTAGAACGCTGAAAATTGGTACAAACATAGACAAATACAAAATCTCAAATTAGTTTTTTCAAAAAAATTCCAGGGTTTCTCAAACATTTTTTATTAAGAAAAATATTTTTTTTATGATAAATTTATGAGTTTAACTGCCTATATTTCCAAAACTTTTACAATTATCGAAAAAAGCCGAAACACCCCAACTAGATAATTTAATTTTCTATAAAAAATATTAACATTGTAGTAGAAGATCTCAATTTTTTTTTAACAATTTTTTTAAAAATTGAATTTAGTGACGACATCGCTTCATACATTTTGTATGGCAGTCGCCTATACACAATATTTAAGAAGACTTAATAGTTTGTTACTTCATCTCCAAACATACATACATACCATCATGCAATTTGCATATTCTGGGTAGGAAAAAGGATCTTCTTCCATACTATCCTATCTTGACATACATACCTACATATGTTGTATAGAAAACAAAATATCTGAAAATATTCAATAATTTGTATCTATGGGTTTATAGTTTGGTACATATTCTTCAACTATACATACTATCGCTATCGACAGTTGGATCTCATGTGTTACATGCAACTAGTTCAGGAGAACTTTGTTCTCTTAACATATCGACAATGTATCAAGCCAGAATACGCGAGAATTGTATGGAGAGGTCTACTTTTTTCACGGCTTTTCCAACTTTGAAGTCAAAAAAAACCAACTTAGAGGCTTCGCAGCATATATGTTCCATACACGGATTTACTCAGAATTCGGAGTAGAATATTTCGTGTGTCTGTGTGTGTGTGTGTGTCTGTGTGTCGGTGTGTCTGTGTGTCTGTGTGTGTGTGTGTGTGTCCGTCCCCCCATTATAACTTTTGATCCGCTCAATTTACAGAGCCTAAAATTTCAGAATATATAAACAGTTACAGGCCTACAAAACTTTTATACTCGGAATTTTGAATTTTTGTTTCAGTCAGGGGTTATCAACTTTTGAATTTTTATTTTATTTTTCCATATATCTCAGAAACCATAAACGTAAGAACGCTGAAAATTGGTACAAACATAGACAAATACAAAATCTCAAATTAATTTTTTCAAAAAAATTCCAGGGTTTCTCAAACATTTTTTATTAAGAAAAATATTTTTTTTATGATAAATTTATGAGTTTAACTGCCTATATTTCCAAAACTTTTACAATTATCGAAAAAAGCCGAAACACCCCAACTAGATAATTTAATTTTCTATAAAAAATATTAACATTGTAGTAGAAGATCTCAATTTTTTTTTAACAATTTTTTTAAAAATTGAATTTAGTGACGACATCGCTTCATACATTTTGTATGGCAGTCGCCTATACACAATATGTAAGAAGACTTAATAGTTTGATACTTCATCTCCAAACATACATACATACCATCATGCTATTTGTATATTCTGGGTAGGAAAAAGGATCTTCCTCCATACTATCCTATCTTGACATACATACCTACATATGTTGTATAAAAAACAAAATATCTGAAAATATTCAATAATTTGTATCTATGGGTTTATAGTTTGGTACATATTCTTCAACTATACATACTATCGCTATCGACAGTTGGATCTCATGTGTTACATGCAACTAGTAATATATATTAGGTATTTTCAATGATTTGTACCTATAATGGTCACATCAACGAACTCATTTCATAAATCCTTTATTCGTGCTTAAATTAGTTCTCGAGTAACTCACAATACAGTACATTCAAACACTTCAATATTCAAATCGTCAACATGCATATAATCCAACTGTCGATTTGTTCAGGAGAACTTTGTTCTCTTAACATATCGACAATGTATCAAGCCAGAATACGCGAGAATTGTATGGAGAGGTCTACTTTTTTCACGGCTTTTCCAACTTTGAAGTCAAAAAACACCAACTTAGAGGCTTCGCAGCATATATGTTCCATACACGGATTTACTCAGAATTCGGAGTAGAACATTTCGTGTGTCTGTGTGTGTGTGTGTGTGTGTCTGTGTGTCTGTGTGTGTGTGTGTGTGTGTGTGTGTCCCCTTATAACTTTTGATCCGCTCAATTTACAGAGCCTTAAATTTCAGAATATATAAACAGTTACAGGCCTACAAAACTTTTATACTCGGAATTTTGAATTTTTGTTTCAGTCAGGGGTTATCAACTTTTGAATTTTTATTTTATTTTTTCATATATCTCAGAAACCATAAACGCTAGAACGCTGAAAATTGGTACAAACATAGACAAATACAAAATCTCAAATAAGTTTTTTCAAAAAAATTCCAGGGTTTCTCAAACATTTTTTATTAAGAAAAATATTTTTTTATGATAAATTTATTAAGTTTAACTGCCTATATTTCCAAAACTTTTACAATTATCGAAAAAAGCCGAAACACCCCAACTAGATAATTTAATTTTCTATAAAAAATATTAACATTGTAGTAGAAGATTTCAATTTTTTTTTAACAATTTTTTTAAAAATTGAATTTAGTGACGACATCGCTTCATACATTTTGTATGGCAGTCGCCTATACACAATATGTAAGAAGACTTAATAGTTTGATACTTCATCTCCAAACATACATACATACCATCATGCTATTTGCATATTCTGGGTAGGAAAAAGGATCTTCCTCCATACTATCCTATCTTGACATACATACCTACATATGTTGTATAGAAAACAAAATATCTGAAAATATTCAATAATTTGTATCTATGGGTTTATAGTTTGGTACATATTCTTCAACTATACATACTATCGCTATCGACAGTTGGATCTCATGTGTTACATGCAACTAGTAGATATACAAATTTGAAAAGAATCGAATGATTTCTCTAGTCTGTAACTGTTTAAGTAGAATGGGCGTGATGACAGTATGAAAAAATCATTGAAATTTTAATTTTCCAACTGTCGATTTGTTCAGGAGAACTTTGTTCTCTTAACATATCGACAATGTATCAAGCCAGAATACGCGAGAATTGTATGGAGAGGTCTACTTTTTTCACGGCTTTTCCAACTTTGAAGTCAAAAAACACCAACTTAGAGGCTTCGCAGCATATATGTTCCATACACGGATTTACTCAGAATTCGGAGTAGAACATTTCGTGTGTCTGTGTGTCTGTGTGTGTGTCTGTGTGTGTGTGTGTGTCTGTGTGTGTGTCCGTCCCCCCCTTATAACTTTTGATCCGCTCAATTTACAGAGCCCAAAATTTCAGAATATATAAACAGTTATAGGCCTACAAAACTTTTATACTCAGAATTTTGAATTTTTGTTTCAGTCAGGGGTTATCAACTTTTGAATTTTTATTTTATTTTTCCATATATCTCAGAAACCATAAAAGCTAGAACGCTGAAAATTGGTACAAACATAGAAAAATAAAAAATCTCAAATTAATTTTTTCAAAAAAATTCCAGGGTTTCTCAAACATTTTTTTTTAAGTAAAATATTTTTTTTATGATAAATTTATGAGTTTAACTGCCTATATTTCCAAAACTTATACAATTATCGAAAAAAGCCGAAACACCCCAACTAGATAATTTAATTTTCTATAAAAAATATTAGCATTGTAGTAGAAGATCTCAATTTTTTTTAACATTTTTTTTAAAAATTGAATTTAGTGACGACATCGCTTCATACATTTTGTATGGCAGTCGCCTATACACAATACGTAAGAATACTTAATAGTTTGATACTTCATCTCCAAACATACATACCATCATGCTATTTTCATATTCTGGGTAGGAAAAAAGGAACTTCCTCCATACTATCCTATCTTGACATACATACCTACATAATATATGTTGTATAGAAAACAAAATATCTGAAAATATTCAATAATTTGTATATATGGGTTTATACTTTGGTACATATTCTTTAACTATACATACTATCGCTATCGACAGTTGGATCTCATGTGTTACATGCAACTAGTTATGATATTACGTCGTCTATCTCACTAAACATCTTCAAGAAAAGGCAATACCTGATTACATATTCCTCTCCTCTTGCTTTCCTTATACTTTAGTTTTCCTATCATTGCTGTTCTTCCCCCACCACCACCCGTTCTGCTTATGGGGACTAATAACGGCCCCTTGCAAAACTCTGAAAGAACACATAAAGAACATACGAAGAGTCCGGAGAACTCTAAAACCTTGCAGACACTGCACTTAAATATGCCAAAGAGAGCTAATCATGTTGAAACAACTGGCTCACTGCTCAGTGATAGTGAAGATAATAGTGCACCGAATTTAAGACAGAAAGTCTTGAAAGCCCTAAAGTTGCTCTTCGTGGCTACAAGGTCCGCATGTCCAATGGGTCCAAAGAAATTCCCTCGGACATCGTCGTAGAGTTCTCGTCGGAATGTTGACACGGAGAAGTTAGTGCATTCCCATAGGATATGCTCAGAAGTCTGTTCAGGGTTATCACAAAGCTGACATGAGGACGAATCGCATAAGTGAAAACGAAAGAGATAACTTTTGAAACTGCCGTGTCCAGTAAGGAATTGCGTGGTCCAATAATCAGGAACAATCCAAAAAAATTTGAGTCCTCACATCAGGAAGAAATAAAAATGTCAGTCTGCCCACGGAAGAAGAAGACCAGCGACGTTGCCAAGCATCTAAAAGAGAACTCCGGGCCAAGTTCTCAATCTCTCCACGAACTGTGGGTAAATTTACAGGTGGGAGAGAAACACCACCCAAAATTGAGCTTCGACCTCTATACAGGTTGTGAATTGAAGCTCGTCGCTGTGTTTCCAGATCAAGGGGAGCCATACCTGTGAGAATAGAAAGTGTGTCGGTAGCGCAGGTTCTGTAAGCCTTTGCTAAAGCTATTAGAGCGAAGCGCTGTCCAGAAAGCAGCAGACGTCTAATGTATTGGGTTTCACAACGATGAGCCCAACAAGGAGCGGCATAACACATAATACTCAGAAAGGTAGCGTTGTAAAACAGTCTTGCTACTGGAAATTTAAGGCCCCAACTAGCTCGAGCAAGACGTGAAATCTTTTGGAAGGCTATTTTTGCACTATCGGATACAGCACGAACATGGTATTGGAAAGTTAGGCCCCTATCTAGTGTAACACCCAAAACTTTGACCCTATCCTTAAATATTACACGCGTATTGATAAATTTGATGGAGGGAGGACTTTTCATTATGCCTTTTAACACTAACCCATACGTCTTCTTAGGTGCGAAATTGAGTCTATGACTTATACCCCAATCTGCAACAGAAGAAAGTAACTGAGTAGCTGCGCGCTCAATAAGTGCTCGGGTGTTACCTTGAATAAGGATTGTAGCATCATCGGCATATGCCAAAATACTGCAGCCCGTAGGCGTTGAAAGTGATAGAAGGTCGTCGAACAAGATGTTCCATAACAGTGGACCCAGAACAGAACCCTGAGGGCACCCGACGCTAATTGGTCGCCAGTGCAAATCTTGTCCCCCGGGCATGGCCACATGTCTATTATTAAAATAGCTCTTCACTAATTTATATATGTTGCTAGGAACCTTACGGTCTCGAAGTTTTTTTAAAATTAGAGGCCACCAGGCATTGTCGAATGCTCCCGCAATATCAAGAGATATAGAGATAACATATTTACTATCAGAGCTTCTAACAATATCAGATATAGCCAAGATAGCATCAACCGTTGATTTCCCAGCGCGAAAACCGAACTGACGATCGGACAGTGGGTGGGTACTGGAAAGATGATCTTCTAAGCGTCGACATATAAGCTTTTCTAAGACCTTACCCAAAATAGGTAGTAAAGTAATCGGTCTATATGATTTTGGGTCAGAAGGATCCAGGTCACTACGCTTGGGAATAACAGTCATTAAACCTGTTTTCCAACAATCCGGAAAGTAGCCTTCTCGCAAGCAATTGTTGTACAATAAGATAATCTCGTGGCGAGCTATGTGCCAGCACCTTTGTACGAGAGCTGCCTCAATGCGGTCAATGCCAGGAGATTTGTTTTGGTGAAGATTCTTGATTATAAAATCGAGCTCATCGAAATTGGCGAAGGTCGATATGGGAGTTTGCGGGATATCGGATTGGTTATTGCGTATTTGTGAATGAAGAGGAGTATCAGATGAAATGTCATCAGAAGAAATAAGTATGTCAAGTAACGTGCTTGTCGTCGAGTCAGAGTCTATTGTGATAATTCCAGTTCGTGGATCACGGATACACGAGACTGACGCATTTGGATATTTTTTCATTGATGCATATCTAAACACAGCACCCCAAGGATCTGTGGTTGAAACCTCAGATACCAAACGGCGCCATGCATCAGACTTGGCACGAGAAATCTCGCGTTTGTAGATATTATTTGAGCGTCTATACTCACATTGAAGTACAGTTACAAAGTCATTTGAACTTCCTCGTCGACGGGCCGCTCTCAATGCGCGGTGAGCTCGAGTCGAAGTTCGTTTAAGGATGTCAAAGCCAGGATGCCACCATTCATTAGGAGACATATGACTAGAAGAAGATCTGCCGATCGCCTTCTCGGCACAATAAATTATACTCTGCGTAAAAGATGAGGCCATTTCCGCAGTAGTACAAGATCTACAAGATAAACGATCCAGCGAGCATTCAAAGTAGCGGTCAAAGTCTAACCAACGCCATCTGTCACACCTTGTCCGGAATCTTCTAAGCAAAGGTTTCGCTAAAGGAATTGGGGGTACATTGGAAATAATCTGAAACGTGATAAGGTTATGGTCACTACACGAGGCATCCTCGTCAACAGACCAATTCCATATTCTGTGGTTAATCTGAGGTTTAGCTAAAGTGACATCTATATGACTTGTACCCATGTGGTTGGAGAAGGTAGGTGGACTGAAAGGATTGTTCAACACACTCAAATTATGGCGAGAGATAAAATCTTCGCAGCTTACACCTCTGGTGAATTTTCTGGACCCGAAAGTGGTAGTGTTACACCATAGAATAGATTCAGCATTAAAATCACCTCCAATAATTAATGATGCGTTGCCGAGTTGACCCAATATAATATCCAGTTGATCCAGAAAACGAAATTCAGATTCACTAAACTGAAAATATATCGAAATAATATAAAACGAATCACTTGGAGAAGAAATCTGGACTACAACCAAGTGACTAGAAGATAAGTGATCCAGGCATATGAAGTTAATGTTGGGATTGTAAATAGCTATACAGCTCATCGGAGGGTTCGTTGAGGTACAGCTCGAAGCCATAGCAACTCGAACACCCGAACCAAATGATGGCACAATTCCATCTCGAGAGTACGGCTCTTGGATAAGACAAACATCAATGTTCATGCGATGAGCAGACTGACTGAGTTCGGCTGAAGCCGATTGTCCACGGCCAAGATTAAGCTGACCAAATTTAACAGAAGCATTACACGCCATAGTCAATATTGAGTAAAGCTCTGCTGACTGTTGCTTGATAAGCTGGACAGTCATTAGTGCCTGATCGGTGTACTGCTGGTTTGTTAAACAACTTACAAACAGCGCATGTGGGTTGATTGGCTCTATTCGGACATGACACGTAAACGTGTTCCGTTGAAGCACAATGTGAGCATCTGACGGGTTCTTTGCAAGTTTTTGAACCATGGCCGTACATTCGACAACGGCCACAAATACTGACTGGAAGAAAATCTGTAACACGACAGACATTCCAGTCCACATACACCTTTCCTAAATTGATGAGGCTATGGCGAACGGCAGCAGGTACTGAAAAGACTCTATCGCAAGTCGGGCCAACTGTAGGTCCTGTTAGATGACTGAATACTGCAGTTTTAATGGCATGCTCTTTTGTATTCTCTGCAACTATCTCTAAAAATTCGTCATTAGACAGGTCCCGTGGCACATGACTAAACCTCACACGAGGTTGTCTCTTGGTAGCGAGTCGTGCGGTCAAGGTCGTTGATGCTTTTATTGCCGGGGCATTCAGCAACTTGATGGAGTCTTCCGTGGTGGCCGTGTTAACAACAACGCCGTGACCTCTTATGGTACGTACACTTGTGACGCGAGCACCTACGTCGGAAGGCTTAATGGCTGCATTCAGGATTTTCCTGGTTTCCATCGATGACTTGACTTCATCGTTTGTGGGAAAAATGCAGACGGCAGGTTTTGCAGGGAGTGCAGGAAATCCTCCCTTGGATAAGGGTGGTGGACCTGTCACTTGCGTGGCATACAGGGAGGTCGGGCGGTCGTTGAGTTTATCGGCAATTTTATTCATTACCGGTGCAATCTGTGTCTCAGTGGTATCAATCTTTTCACACAGATGCAAGATTTTTTCATCTCGGCTGGAAATTGTTGTTTTCAGGCAAGATATGACGCCCCTTGCTTCCGCCAACTCAGTCGACAGATCACCAATAAATGATAATAGGCGCTGAGCTTCACGACCAACACGAATGAGATGCGACTTCGAAATTTTTGAGTGTTTTTCCACAATGTCTTGAATATTACTCAGGCATACGTAGGCTGCTTCTATTTTAGAAGATGGCAAATAATCATTTTCTCGCTCATCTTCTGTATCAGAGTCTGAACTCATATTCTCGGATTCAGTGGTCGGGGCAGGGACTGCAGATGACAAGGGCAGGGGAGGAGGTTTTATGGAGGCAAGGGAGGAAGGGACGACAGAAGGACTAAAAGTTCCGGTTCTTGAACTGGGAGGAGAGTCATTGGCGATTGCAGGCAGACTCAAGAGTTCTTTCTGCCTCTTCCGCTTTCGTTCCCTTTTTGTCATCCTATATTCAGATTCCTCCATCGATGTGAAGGGTCATGGATTGGACAGCAGGAAAGGTAAGCCACTGGAAGATAAGCAACAGAGCTGCCCTAACAGAATAACAAAGGACTGTACGACCAAACCTAGCCCACGAAAATTTCAGATATTGCAGTCTTACAAGTGACTGGGACAGGTAGGAGTATAATAAATAAATAAACGACGGTTGGATGCTAGGAGACAAGGGAACGATATGAAGAGTAAATAAAAAAAATATTTTTTTATAAAGGATGGAGTAAAATACTATGTAAGAGAAAAAGAATAGATAATAATACAAATAATTAAAAAATAATAATAATCGGCAAGCGCCGTAAAGTATAATGTACAAGGTTTATACCAAAACAAATATAGGTATAGATAGGTACGAAGATATATACAGAATAGGTACCAGAAAGCAGTACTTGCTATAATTACTAGAACAAATAAAAAGGAGTGAAAGAAAACAATTAGGTATGTACATATAAATATATCAAAATATCTCTCAAGACTTAATATTAGTAGAGAGTAAAAACTATGAATATAATAATATTATAATATAAAAATACAAATGATTGTACCTAATGCGGTGCGGGAACGGGATAAGTCAAGGGGGTGAGGGGCGTCTCTTTGACGGGCGGCCTGTATATATGAATTTATGCTTTTCAACGCCGAAAGGGCGTAAGCGCCAGTATGGGGAGCGCAGAAAGACGTTAATATCTGATCAACGGCAGTTGGCAGACACTATCTTCCGCGAACTTTTCTGTGCACAATTTAATTCCACATTCAATGACACTAGAGTCAGTGACGTAAAATAAAACACACGAGCAACGCACACCGAAATGTCAAAAAAATAAATTGAAATCACGATAAAATAGTAAAAAATAGTAATAAAGTACATAAGTTATATATTATTGGAATCACGGGAAAATTCCCTGCACAGTGATATATATAAAGTACACAAAAGAAAACAAAAAATAAAAATTTTTATTTTTCAGGCACGAGAAAAAACATTCAAAACACTTTAAAACCTAAAAATAACACCCGAAATACACAAAAAATACATCACCACAAACAGGATACGGCAACAAATCACTTAAAGCAAAAAATAAAAGATTTCATACTATAAAAGACACAAAATAAGCAAAATAAACTCAGAAGTAAACAAACACAACTTGACAGCGATGAAGGTAGTCAACAATGGCCCTGTTAAAAAAAAAAAATATCTATCCTATCATTGCTATGAATTGTTCTTATATGCTATCTTCTTTGTCTTTTTTTACTATTCTTCTGCTATCTTTTTTATTTTTGTAATGTGATTAACTTATTGCCATAGTACACACTGTTTTGTATATTTAACATTAATTCTGGTTGGTTGGAAGAAATTGGCATTAGGCAATAAGCTCGCCAGTGTACTAATTATATGTACAAAAAGATTCAAATAAATAAATAATTAAAATTTACCTTATTTTTCTTATAGGTATAGCTACCTTGTATTTGAACAAAAAAAATTATTACGTCGTATAAGAATTAAAAACATCTATGTGCGTACATTCAACTTAGCAAAACTCCACATATTTTGCTTTAATTAATTTCGTGGATCATCCATTTTTCAGAAATCACCCATTTTTGAGAAATATGTTGATTTTCATCGAAACTTCGTACGTAAAACAGTAAACTTCAAAGTGTAAGTGTCAAATTAAGTTTATCATCAATACAAAAGAGGGTACAGAGCGAACATTTCGAAAGTCACGTCCGATGGACGACGCGACGTCAGAAAGCGCATCGGATTCCGTTAGCGACGAAGTACGCCGTTCGTCCCCTCGTTAGGCCGGCAGCGTCGGTTTATATACATAATGCAGGTAATGGAGGCTAACGGGGTCTAAGTGGAACCTATCGAGCCCTTAGCCTTGAGTCGGACATGCTGTCCGAACCAATTTGCATAACAACTTATGCAAATTTACCTAGTAACCACTCCAGAACTTTGGCACACAAAGGGTATCGTTTTAAGACACCCAATCCTGGCATTATATTTTGGTCTATACGCTCACTTAATAGCGTGCGATTACAAAGTCAAGTTTCACGCAAGTTTCTATCAATATTCTATATTTAGTATCATCTTGTCAATATGCCTAATCATGATCGGTTCTAATTTAATTAACGCTGACGTTAAGTATTACAATTGAATCGATTAATTTAAATTTATGCTTTGTCACGATAAAGGATATTTAATTAATTTACCGTCGTGAATTGTGAAAAATTCACTATCTTATGTTTCAGTGTTTCACAGTTTCTTTTGAAGACGCTAATGTAATTAGTTACATTGAAATGATTTACCAAAAAAAAAAACTGCCAGAAAAAAGCAAATGTTCCTTTAGCTAATTTTGTTGATTGAAAAGTTTAAATAATAGTTTCGGGGACAACTCATAATTAATTAAATTTAGTAAGTATATTAATTATTAAAAGTCGAGTGTATGGTTTGTTAGAAAAATAATATAACTGAAATAATATTATTATAATGTTTGCTTGTTTGTTAGAGTACAATAATATTATATAACATTATAATAGATAAAAATAACATAAGTAATTGTAATTATTCACAGCCTACATTAGATTTTTCATATGTACACACTGCTGGTTACAAAACAATTAATTATTCCTGTCTAATGTGGCTCCTGAAAAGGGTCCTGAACATACAGAATATGTCCACGGACCTGATCCATTCCAAATTATTATATGTGGTAAGGTATCTGTACAATGGCGAATTCTGAGCGGCGCTAGTGTTTTTTTTGTCCAAAAAGAACGTTGAGGAGTGCCTTGTTTGTCTATTTGGTATGTTGAAGTTGATAATTTTCAGAAGGTTTGTACAGTCAATATTGGAGTTCATTAAGTCATAAAGGGACACGAAGTCTGAGGTCCTTCGCCTTGTCTGCAAAGTCTGCAATTCATGTTTGTAGTTATTACCAAATTTGTACTTCAAGTGCCTTAAAGACATGTGTTGAATTCGTTTAATACACTGTTAATATAAATATTATATATTGTGAATTCCAGATGACTGATGCATGCTATAATTTAATTCTAACAATTGTGTTAAATGGCAAGCAAAACATTATATAAGATTTCAGGGTAATTGTGTCAATGTGTTTAATCTTTTCACTGTATTTTTGATATTTGTATCGAATTGCTGAATCATAATAAAAACATTCAAAACATTTTGTCACGATATGTCAAAACGCAATGGCTCGTTTGATTTTTTACATCACTCACAGTTTACCCCATTTATTTAGTATAAAATACCTACATATCATACATACATATCATACAGACACTCATTCATCAACCAACATTTGATTACAACGTCGATTGTAATGATGGTTATAAAACGACATGACATGTACAAATGCATACCTATTCATTGCTGATAGTTAAACTGCTTTATTTAAACTGAGTGTCATTTGTGTTATTCTATCATTGATTTAACCACCACATATCGTTTTCAAACCGGGATAAAATTATTATATTTTTATAGATCCTCATCAAAGTCCTATGTGAAATCTATTGAAATAAGATTTCAACCCGGGTTACGAGATGGCTACACTATTTTATAGATTAAATTTGAAAACAAATAGGTATTCTAAACATATTATTACTGTCATTGTCCTGACATTTTTAATGAAACTTAAAAAACGAACTATTTGTATTTTTATTAGTCTTGTACTATGTAGGGTAGGAATGCATTTTATGCTATGCTTATTGATAATAAAGAGTTTAATTAAAGCTTTATTTTAGTACAACGGAAAATTTAGCGGAATATTTATCCCTGAAAATCTGATCCCGATTTCCTCTCCTTGTCCTTACCCTGTCATTTTTAAGCAATTAAGTATTTTTTTTGTTGATGTACCATATACAATTTTGCTATACTTTGTAATCTAGATGGTTGGAAGAAATTTCATTGTGGCAATAAGCCCGCCAGTGTACAATATATTTGTTTATATTATGTACGAAGTCAGAATAATAGGAGAGCATGTATGACGCGATGTATGAATGTAAATGAGGCAAAACAGGTATGCCAAGATAGAAAAGTCTGGCGTTCGGTTCTCTCTGCCTACCCCAAATAGGGAAACGGCGTGACGGTATGTATGTATGTATATTATGTAATGAAATACAAACAAATAACACTCTTTATGGAACTCCATTGTAAACGATAAATTTTAACAAAATCTCACTCAACCCACTGCTGTATGAATGGCTTTTTATGTGGTTCCGAAAAAAATCAACATAATGCAAGACTCTTGTCCAGGTATTGATAATGGGTTTAATAAATAATCTATAAATTTATTGAAACATGTTATACAAAAAGGATAAGCTTACCCCAGTCATGGTTTACATAAATTTATTAATGCCGTTGTTCGATAATAGTTTTCATCGCATTAGCTTCACACCAAAGATTTAATCTGGCCGATGTTCATCAATGACTTAATATGTCTCCTTTATGGGAAGATATCAAATAAAATGGTACGACTCTATCGTTTATTGTACCTAAAGTACCGAGAGGTTCTAATAAATTCCCGAAAGAGTATATTCTCTTGCCACGCCATCGTCACTGACACACAATTGTCGGTGTAGAGAATTGTAGCAGATAAAGGCGCTGACAACTATTGTACCGAACCCCGTATGTCTGAAGCTTCCTAATAGAGTTTTGCACTAGGCAATCAGTGCTATTTCTCTCTCTGGCTTGGGTTCATATTGTGAAACACACGGCCTGATAAGCCCGGCAGTAAAAAACACACATCCACCTTGGAACAAGTACGAATTTCTCACCAAAATAAACATTATTTTGATGCATGTTGGTATATTTTTGCTCGATTCGTCTCTCTATATCATTTTCAGATGCTGTAAGCTGGCGTCATCTCTCCCAGTCCGCGTGGTGTCAGTTTAACATGATAAATTGAGCTATTTAGCCGCAATAGACGTAAGCTTTTAATTTATAACGCTTGAGGGCTCGAGTGGCAAAACCAAATCGTGGAGGCAAATGATGATTTTTTTTTACACCCCGGCAAAACGCAATTGAGGTCGTTGGGGTGAAAGCATACACCGTTGTTACTGTTAATCGATATGTATGGTTATTCGAGACTAATTCGATTTAATGCCATAATATGCAGACTTAAAATATTTTCCAGCACATCTGGAATTGCCCTGATCCCCAATTAGACAGTAAAGCATATTAAAAAACGCTACAAAAGAGATTTCCAAGCATGTGACAAATATAGATCTGATTTTCCAGTAAATTGATGTTTGTTTGTTGGCGTATAATTTTTTTCATTTCATATTGTTTTGGATCATATTGAATTTAAAATTATATTCACTGCTCTTTTCCAAAATTGTGAATGAGTTATGGCTTTTAAAAAATTATTTATTTTACTAACAATATAAAGAGGAAGTTACAGATTAAATTACATACAAGAGCTAGAAGTTAAGTATATGTGTACATACATATAAGTGTGTGTACATATGTGTGTTATTGATACGTATGTAATTGCTAGGGTACAATGTAACACCTCACTAGGAAGTACTGTACCGAGGTGTTCATTTGAACAGTTGTGTGACATAAATAGTACATTATGTGTAAAGTTCTTGAAATAAATTATTCATTAAGTTGTTATTGAGAAAAAATGTGAAAGTTAATTATATTTGTTTAGGGGTTATTATGTTATTGATATGATCTGAGCGATTTGTTTTGTGGTAGCAGATTTAATGAGGTTGGTAGGCAATCATGTAGTTTTTAAGACAGCCTATTATATCTTGAGAATTGAAGAATAAAATAATTTATATAGACTGAACTAAAAATAAAAGATTTTTCGTAAATAGTGCTTCTCGTAAAGTGTTCAGTTACAAATTCTCTCATATAATCGATTCCACAAGGTAGTAAAGCTTAGTGTGGGAGGCCACTTTATGAGGTAGAAGTTGTCTCAACTTTTATCTGTTTTATCCCAAATTCCTTTTGGGGATAAAATATAATACAATACGAATGTCTCCGAGTTGATCTCAAACACCTAAATCTAACAATAGCCTGCCCTTCAGAGTGATTGCGAGAGTGTACAAAGTAACCAAGTACGGTTAGTTCGAACCAAATTTTCGTATTCAAGTGTAAATTCAAATGTATTGTTTTTAATAATATACATTTTTTTCTTATAAATAAAAATACTTTTTTTCATACATAGCAAAAATACAATTCTACATTTTATTGCATTTTTATGTGTTTTTTTTTAAATAAAAACTATTACGCTAGAAAAAAATGTCATTGAATATGTAATTTTATAAAATTAAATTTTTACTCATGTTTGTTGTAGAAACTGTAAGTTTATCATTATTATTTAACAATGTATAAAAATGTCTCTTACCTCTTTAAATAATTACACAAATACACATACTCACAACTTGAGTTCGCTGCGTTGTGAAGTTAAATACATTACAGGATCATAGCAATCATAATCTCAAGGAAGCTAAAATTACCGTACATAATGCAATTGTAGTGCCTACTTTGGCGTATGCCTGTGAAACATGGACCTAGCAAAAGACATATGAAAGTAGAATAAATGCTGTGGAAATGAGATCACTAAGAAGAGTATGTTATAGAAGGATATTTGATAGAATTAAGAATGAGGACATAAGGAGAGAATGCAAGATAAAGAAGAATATTATATGTAAAATGTATATAAATTCATTGAGGTTTGGATATATTGAAGGAATGAATGATGAACGAATGACCAAACAAATATACATGTCTGTTAAAGATAGAGTAAATAGCAGGGGTTGCCTCAGAAAGGGATGGCATGACCATGTGAATGATATTTTGAAAGAAGGAAATATAAGAAGGTTGTAAAATTGACGAGCATGTATGAGACGATGCATGGATGTAAAGGAAGCTAAAAATGTATGCAAAAATAGAGGAGTGTGGCGCTTGGTTCTCTCTGCTTACCCCGTAAGGGATATGGCTTGATTTTATGTATGTATATAGAATAACCGAGATCATAGTTAAAATAATAATAATAGAGCCTTTTCATAAATCCGTTTGTTTTATAATATTATTTTTAAAGCTTATATAAGTATTATATTTTGTAGTGAGTTAAATTATAGTAGGTATATAAGTATAGTTTAGTAGATATTTCTAATTTATTTTCTTTGATTTTTTTTCTTTTATTCTTTTATGAAATTTTTTCTTTGAATACATTGTTAATAAGATATGACGTAACAACCTCCATAATATGAATCTTTTGTTTCTCCCATAATATGTTTGCTATGTTTTTCTATTCTGCAGTTTATTTTTTTTAATATTGTAAGTCCTAAAATGGCACAGCTCATTATATTATAACTTCTAAAATGTACATGAAGCTGCTTCAGAATAGATTTTTTCTAATATGAATCTTGAGGGTCGCAATAACCTTGCAGAATATCACTCTCTCACCACTCCCTTCTATAGGCAGATGGATAGACAGCATCCTGGAATGTCGATGGTAACAGTCTGGTCTTGTTGGTCCATCTTATTGGTGTCCTTCCTTTGGACTCTTCTACCAAGAGTATATCCGATCATTTTTAATTTTCCAGATTATCTGTTCCTCTCCTAGCTACGTTAAATTAATATGTATTTTGCTTTAATAATAAATAACAATATATTAGGAACGATTCAAAAGAATTGATTATCAAGAGGTATGTATGTATGTAGTTGGAGTATATAAATATCACACAACAGGATGATGCATTATACGCGTTGTGTAGAACACATCTAGCAGATATAGATAAATACAACATGTATGTATGAGGCTGAATTCAGGTGGAGCCGCTGTAAATTATCCGATCAATGGAGCGTTAAACGGGAAGCCATTTCCAATTCCAGTAAACCTTTCATGTTCTTTTTCAGTCCTGTTAACCCTGCCCGACCCCCGACCATCCTGCCTGTCCTGTCCTTACTTCCAATACCACACACACTAATCCCCAATTGCTTGCTGCACACAACTTTAAGGAGCCGTAGAATCTTCAATCATTCTTTGAAACAATAGTTACACAGTATAAAAGTAATTTTAAACAAGGTTTCATTCATTTATCTTTTTCATACATATACATGTTTTTAGAGACATAAAACTTCCTTAATTGTTCAAAACAAATAATAAAATCATAAATTCACTCTTATTGATTAATAAATTAACAAATATTAAAAATTAAATTAAATTAACAAATGTATTTTGTCTCTATAAACAAGTGTATTTTTTGACTCTCCACTTCTATCTTCCTCAAGGGGTAGGCAGTGAGAACCGAACACCGCATTCTTCTATCTTGACACATAGAAATGGCCTAATGGCAATAAGCCCGCCAGCTTGCATTGTATTTGTTTATATTATGTACAAAAAATTAAATAAATATAAATAAATAAGTTTAAATCGCCTCATCAACATTAATACACTGTCTCATACATGCTCATCTTGCTTGTAATGCAATTTTACTTAAAATTACTCAACAGGTATCACGTAGAAAATGCATACTATGAGTTTCGTGACAATGTTTTTGTGTGTATCGTGTATTGTAACAACTTTTGTCCTTTGGGAATCTTATTATTTGTTTAAGAATCTGAAAGAAATGTACCTACTTAATAAAAATGCATTTAGAGATTGTCAACCTTTCAAAAAGTAAAAAATGAACACTTACTAGGTACCTACTATGGTGTGGAGAGTTTGGTGTTGGCTACAATCCACATGTTTTAATATAATTTTTTGTACCAACGTTATTGATTTGCTTTTTGAGAATGAGGATAGTTCCTATAAATGAATACAAAAAAAATATTATTTCCTTTAATTTTATTTGTTTTAATAAGATCTGTGTATGTATGCAAATTGGTGCAGAGACATTTTATATGTTTGAAATATGTAATGTATGTAAGCAAATCTTACATAATACACCAAAAGACTAAACAAAAGTGAAGAAATATTATACGGTGAGAGCACTTACCAAATAAAATATTCTACCGGAATTGTCTGTGTACGTGCATTCATAATGTTTGGGCATCTCAACATCCCCAGGGTTATTAAAACTGTAGGTAGTTAGAAAAGAATAAGGTTCATTCTATTGTATGTATTGTTGTTTGGTACAATATCTTTATGGGCACAAAATGTCAGGCCATTCATGAATACCTTACTGTTTAAAAAGTACATCTGCATTAATACACCCAGCACATTTGTTTAGTTATTTTAGATATATTTTTTTCAAATTTAAGCAGCGGTTAAATTTATTTAAATTCATTTCTAACTTTATTCTTATTGCTTCTCTAGGCTGGAAACAATGGTTAGTTGGAAGAAATTGCCATATGGCAATAAACTCGCCACTTGCGCAGGATGCAAGGAAGTCTTTTTTAATATTATAACTCATAGACTCAATCCATAAACGAAAACATCATTCATATCATCGTCAGTCCTTTAAATCAAGAATCGTTTTTAACTATATTTTTCGTTTGCTGGAAATCAAACGTAGGGCCTTGTAATATAACTGTAAAATCCCAAAGATTTGGCTGGGTAGCTATTCATACAATAACAACAAAAGCTATTGAAGACCTATAAGAACAATGCAAAATTAAAAACGTTTAATATTATGGTTAAGATACATGTTATTTGAATCTGTAATAGAACGACGTATGACAGGGTTAGAAATGAGGACATAAGGAAAGAATGTAAGATAAAGAAAAGTGTCATTAATAGAATGAAAGTGAACACATTGAGATGGTTAAGCCATATGGTGAGAATGAATGAGGAACGCCTGAGGTATTTTGAAAGACGGATATGTAAGAAGCGTCAACAACAGAGGAACATGTATAAGACGATGTATGAATGTCGACGAGGCGATGAATGTGTGTCAAGATAGAAATAAGTGGCGTTCGGTTCTCTCTGTCTACCCCGTGAGGGACATGGTGTGATGGTATGTACGTATGTATGTACATGTTATTTGACATAATATCGAGTTTCGATAAAACGATCCTCAATTAGATAATATGTACCTACTTTTTTCGTTAAAGAGAACCGCTGCACTTTGTCTATTTAGTATCATATATTTTTTTAAGTAAGCAGAGATGAAAGTCTGTAACCAAAGAGTTTTGTTCTTACTGAAAGAGCATTTATTCAGATTAGGTAGAGTATCCAGTTTCCAGGTCGGAAGCGGCCGCATGAGAATTCCTTTTGTTGGCTGCCCTTACTCCAGAGAATTTTGTTTTCACCTGACAGCCAAACAATGTTTTCCGCATTTTTCTATTCACGTTACAGGTACTCCTTTACAAATTATAAAAAAACTTCGAAGAGAGTTCCTTTAGAGAATCATTAGTATGATTCATGACTTTTTAAAAGTTTTTTTTTTACAGCTAACAATAACAATTTAAATTACATTTTTTTCTTTCTTGCTTTCCCAACATTCATCTAAAACCTGTATTATAATAATACTTATGTAATGTCGGATCATTGTTTCTTTATAAGTAATTTTTATTTAAATTTTTCAAGAATCGCTTACTTACATAGTGCAAACGAATAATTTTTGATTATTAGTGTATTTTTAATTAAATTAAATTATGTGCGGTTTTGAAAACATCATTGAATACTTTTTTCTGCGCCTGTGTGGACGCTAGCCTTTATGCTCCATTTTTATAATCAATGTTACCTATAATTATATTTATATAGACATTGTTATTCAATATTATTTCAAAAAATCACACCATTTTCTTATTTTGAAGATTTAATGTATCGATTATTTAATCTATAAATCAAATACAGAAAAATTTTCCTACATACATTATTTGTGTAAATGGTTTTCAGTGTTAAAAAACACACATATATGTTAAATTAAAAACAATCTCTCGAAAAAACTATTATTTTACTCGAATATATATTTTTTTAATTGCATATATGTAAAATTGTGGGTCAAATTAACAAGGCTGCTTCTGTCTCAGGGTGCTTAAGGAATTCAATATGGAAAAACCCCGACATGAGACTTAAAAGTAAAGTTAGAATTTATAAGACCTGTGTACGACCCATAATGACGTATGGAATCGAATGTAGGGCTGACACATCCATGACGAAGAGTACACTAAGAGTGTCAGAAATGAGAACTCTTCGAGCAATAGCCGGTCTCACGCTTAGAGACAGAATAAGAAACACGAGAGTCAGAGAGATCTGCGAGGTTGAGGATGTCGTCAGATGGGGTCGGCAAAGAAGGAGATTCTGGTATGCCCATGTAAATAGGATGGAGGCATCCAGGATCCCTTACATAGCACTACACAGCCGACCCGAAGGAAGACGACCACCAGGCAGACCACCAAAGAGGTGGAAGGACAGCTGGGACTCAACCTCGCAGGAGAACAACGTCTCTGCAAATAACAGGCCCTTAGGCCTAACATAAGAAGAAGAAGAAGAAGCATATATGTAGATACGCAAACATTGGATTTTTTTTCCCTGTCGGGAGTCAAATAATGTTTTTACTGACAATAACATCTCAATAGAGATGAAGTTGGGATATTATAGAAGAACCAGGAACTCAGACACCTACAGGGCTTACGACCTGTTATAAAGTGATAGCACATATAGTGATCATCAGTCATAAAGTGATAAAGTCGTCGACCTGTCATAAAGTGACAGCGCATAAAGTGATCACGTAAACCAGCCGATGACAAGCCGTAAGTCCTGTAGGTGCCTGAGTTCCTGGTTCTTCTATAATATCCCAACATCGTCTCTTTTGAGATGTTATTGTCAATCAAAATATTATTTTACTCATAAATTGTGTAATTCAAGAGTATTCAGTGTAGTATTGTGAAAAGATAACGCCATAGATATTGAAATAAGAACTGCCTATACACCAAAAAGTATATTATTGAATTGGATTTAAATGTGGAAGTGTCTTTGTTATTTTCCTATACCTACAATATGAGCTCAAAGATAATATTTCTAAGGTGGAAAAAATATCTTTGTAAAGAAAAATAATCGTTGATAATGAAAAATGACACGAGGTTCCATGATGTGAAATGGAATACGTTAAATTTGAGTCTGGTTGCAAATGAGTTGTAATGTCTCCCCAGCAGGCACCGGTGTCCTGGGAGGATGAAGAAGGGAACCAGGGGAATTGATACCTTCAAGAGGGGAGAAGGCTTTACATTGAAATGCTCTCAAAAGCCTCACTCCCTCACCTTCAATGAAATAGAGTGAAGGATTCCTTTCTTTCATTGCTTTCTTTGCACTGAGGCTACGACCGAGATCAGGGATGGTTAATTGATAGTTTAGTTTGGTCAACAAACTAGCGATTGATTTCAAAGCGTGATCTGCACTTTGAATGTGTTTCAAGAATAATCTCTCGATGTACATCAATAAATACGATAAATTTTGTGTGTTGAGCACAAATGAAAAAGAAAGAATTGATTAATTTTGAAAACATATTATATTAAAATGTGTAATTATTATATATCTACATATCTATTTTATGTTGAATAAAAAATATAAATATTTTATTTTATGTGTGTTTTTCGTGTAATTTTTTATGAAGATAAATTTAATAGTGATGATTTGTGTATTGGTAGTTAGGGTGTTTTAAGATGTTTTTCTGATTGTTTATGATGTGATTACTTATACATAATACAGGTAGCTGAATTAGGTGACAGGAAAATTATTCGAAAAACAATTATTCGAATGCTCAATTTTACGAAAATCAATTTTACGAATGGCAATTATTCGAATCACATTTTTTCGAAAAACAATTTTCCGAACACACAATTATCAGAATTTACAATTGTTCGAATTTTTATGACGTCATGTTGGTAGTATTGTGAGAGGAATAAACCATAGATTTTTATTATAATATAGGTACTAGATGTCGTAGTTAGCAAATTTTGTATGAATCGAAAACAAATGACTCACTTTTTGCACGGAGTACTACATCTACATAGTATATTATGTTTAATAAAAATCTATGGAATAAACAACATGGCGACGCACCGCGCTGTCAGATATCCTAGGATGTACACCTATTTTTTGAAACCTAAACCTACAAAACTTTGGTAAAAATAGGTTGGCTAGGTTTGTTTGTAGTTATAATTGCGACTGGCGTGAGCCAGTTGCATTATATATTTAAAAAAGTAACTATAATATTAAAATGAAATAACTAAACTGGTGTGAATACTAGATAAACATAAACTGGTGTACAAACTAGGCTATCCCGCGCTGTCAAACATCAGTTATTAAAAATGTGCAAGCATACGTACCCAACAATAATACAACAAGTAATAATAGTCTTCATCGAATATATTTTACTGGCAACAAATATGTCAAAGGAGGCAACTTAATGACACAAAAATGTATTAAATTCGGTTAATTGGTTTTCCAACAAATGTTAGTTCGAATAATTTGCTTTCGGACAATTGTCATTCTGATAACTGATTTTCGAAAAATTGTTATTCGTACAATTGCGCATTCGAACAATTGTGTTTCGAAGAATTTTCATGTAATCGCTGAATTATACCAAATTTACTATAGCGAAGCAGAAATCTTATAAATACTTATGTATTTTGTACTTTGCTATATATTTTCTTCTATCAATTTTAATTTCAAAAAATGTATATGTACAATATTTATTTTAATATACTCGACATCTCTGCGAGCTCTCTCAGTGCGTTTAGGACAGTTGTCACCTGCTGTCTTATTTTAGTGTTTATTTGTGTACTAGTAAGTTAACTATGTATTATTTGTAAATTTTTGTAAACAATATTAATTATCCTATAGGATAATTAATATTGTAAACACTGGTCCACAAATAAATCAATGCAACATTGTCTGTTTTATAAATTGTGTAGACTGTATAACTCTCTATCAACCATTTAATAAATAATTAAATAAATCAATTTGATATTATAAATGACGTACACACATATTATGTACATTGTACATATAACACACTCACTCTCGCACATATGCACACTACTAACATATACATAGTATGATGACACATATTTGCATGTATCTATAAATATGAAGTATGAAGTGGATATTAATAAATAATAGATTTTGTTTAAATACAATAAAAAGAGGAAGTATGATTTTTCCAGAACCTACTGCGTCATTGGTATATTCGAGAAGTAAGTAATTATACCTATAAAGTTTAGAATGTTAGCTGTATGTACGTAGGGTGTACAGATGTTTTGAGTATTTCGATTATAAGGCACATCTACAAGGAAGAATAATAAATTGAATTCATCTGGCCAGAAAGTGGCTGGCGTCTTGACGTTGAAGGGCCGGCAGATGGCGCCCGCCGCATTCAAATTGTACCACTGATAATTCGTTACTTTTCAGCAGCATTACTAAGGTGGGGGATGGGAGTTTTCACTTTGGTGGGTGCCTACTTTCATTCGGTTTGATTATTTTACGTGTACAATTCGAAAAGATTTATCCTCTAAGGATATTTTCCCTTTTTTAATCCTATTTCTTTAAAATCTCCGGAGATCTTCTCCATTCGGCTAGATTATAGCATTTTATTAAAACAATCAATTTTTTAACGACACTTAATCATTATTTCAAAACATTGAGGGGTCTAATACAAGGGAATTGTGATTTGTGGAAACCTATAACATGTTATATGTAATTTATAAGAAATCACATTTTTTTTTGTACAATTCGCCCATTTTGGACCGCTGAGTCTTAAAAGTAAGAATTATATCATGAAAGTATTGAAAGAAATGTTGATAGTGTAGTTTATGTTTATTTTTATGAGAGTATGCAAAGTTTTCGTGACCAGATCGACTACCCCCGCAAAATGCTTTATCATATTTGCCCCAAATTTTCGAGGCATCTTAAAAACATAATTAAACAATTCAACCGTGAAATTGAGCGAGGAATGTTCGCAATTAATTTACTTCAAAAAATACTCGACATCCTTTTCATTTACGGGAAACATTCTGAAAAGGATAACCATAAATTATTCCACAGTTCAATTGTCGTTGCTCCCTTCCCGTTCAATTGTCTGACGGAATTAAGTGTTGTTTATAAGAGGCGAGAAATAAATCAATGTCGATAATCACACTTGAGATGCCAAAACAATGAAGTGCTTCCAGTTGCCGCTGGGGGCTTCCAGAGACAATGGCCGAGATGAGGTTTTGCTGGATGCTAATGTTTAATTAATTCTTACGAGTGGTTCCAAATCGGAAATATTCCAACCTAAATGTTTAACCTGCGCAGCTGTATTCAAGTGCGGTCGAAAAAAATCAAAATAATTTCACTTAAGTGATATCATAATTTAAAGACAAAGGTCCACCACTGAGTTTTTTATAAACATGGCAATTAATTATATCAAACGCCCGAGTGACCCTCTTTGTCACGCCATCTGTAATCAACGCAGACTCTGAGGAATATCTCAAAATTAAACGTTAATTAGATTTTTTTTCTTGGTTGAACTTTTTGCTACACTTTGAGATAAAACAACTTTTCCATGACATTTGGCTCGAATAAAATCCGAGAGTTATTGTTAGCACACGTCTGGTTTTTAAGACATTGCGGTGAAAAAGTGACTCCAAAAAATTCACAAAAAATAAAATTTGTTTGAAAATATATGAGGAAATTTTTTAATCATTTAACTGAATTTAATTTATCGGCCGATAATTTTTGAAAGAACTCTGTATAATTATTAACTTAAAGTAAAAATAAATACTTGATTTTGTTCTATTAATTTATTGTGGTTTATAAAGCATTTCGTTCGAGGCACATCATTGGAATCATTTTCTCTCAGAGAGGTTCAAGATTGAAGAAGAATAATAAGAATAATAAATACTTCTTTGCACTCTACGCCAGTGGCGAATTTATTGCCGTATGTCGATTTCTTCCAACAAACCAGTATTTTCAGTCCAAAAAAGCGTGAGAAATTCATTTATTTAAATTAACTTTAGAGGAAACACTTTGAAAACTATAAAAGACAATAATAAATGTTCACCTTTTACGAAAATAGTTCCCTCATCATATGTAGGTACATCATGCTTTATATAAAAATAAAATAACTTAATCATTATGTATACAGTAGGTAGAGTGAGTTAGAAATTATAGATATAAGAAATTGAAATCAAAGACATAAGATACAAAAAATAAAAAAGACAAATCAAGATAAGATGCTCTTTTAGTAACACATTAAAATATTTGCTTTGATTTTGGACGCATTAACTAGTATCTTCGCTATGGTTCTGAAATGAAAAATCGCGTCAGAGATTGGATTGATGACAGGTATTATGGCGAACATTAGGACCTGGCTGATCCATTTTGTGCGAGTCCATATATTTGTTGAGGTGGTGATTGTTAGTACAGAATACTGAGTTTGTGTGTCTATTTAAGGTGGAACGGGAACAATCACCTGGTTTATAATTGCTTATATTGTCACCAAAAATTTTAAACTGCTAGCCTACTTGGGCAGCTGTAATCTACTGGTTGTTGTCATTGTAAATATGGTATGATCAAAAATAAATAAATAAAGGAGTTAAGTATTCCATGCTTCATATCACTGCGTCATTGCCGTTATACTTCTGCGATATTGCTGATATGTGTTGTTTATATCCGTGTAATAAAACCATGTGTTATACAGCTTGCAAATCTGGGGAAAGCATGAATTAATTATGTGATTAGTGCTACAGTATGGAATTTGAAACAGATTTGAGTGTCTGCTTATTCTGCCTGGTACATTATATAATTACTAACAGTTATTGAATAAAAACGTCATTTTGGGTTCTTCGGTTCTCAAAGAATTCAAGGCCATGAAATGAATTGAAATAAATTTCTCCTCTGCTGGTGATCGAACCCAGGAAGCCCGCACAGAAGCCAAACGCATTTCCAACTTTCCAAGAATGAAATATACAAAATGTTTATAATGTATCATTGTTGATGTAGATATGACTGTTGTTGTCGGCGTATATATGATGTAGATGTGACATTGTTATGTATGTAGATATTACTGTACATATAACTCAATTATCCAATAAAATATAATCTAGGTACATACCTACCGATGTACTTACATATATTATAAACATTTTGAACAGGAACATGCCTATTTGGGTGTTGTTGATCATTTCATATGTCTGTAACTCTTTAATTTAGTTTTGTATAAATTTATCTTGCATTATAATTATAGTTACATCATTTTTCGACCATGGTGATGTGCCTTCACAATATATAAATATCGAATTGTTTTTTTCTGCAGATATTCTTAAATTTCAATTAAAATATCATTAGTCGTGGTCGATGAATTGATAAGTTTATTGTTCGTTCACTTGAAGTCCTCGATACGAAGTGCCATTATGCGAGAGAACGCTATTCCTTAATAATTTTCCCGTTTTCAAGTTGTGAATAGATCTTGAATGTAGTGAATCCTCGCGTCTCCTCTTAATGGTGATAAATTATTCAACATCCATTCTACAATGTGAGAGATGAAGCACACGTCATGTTGGTGGTACATTATTGTTTGAGATTTATACAAATCTCTGGAATATTCCATCAAAAAAGTGTCAATTCATTATTTAATAGATTTAATTTGAGAAATTTGGAGATCTCCAATTTCTCATATAAGAATGCAATGTAGGTATATTTATATTTTTTTTTGTTGAGGGGGGCAACTCCGGTCAAACGGTGAAACGAAAACCCTCATATTACCCATATCATGGAAATAATTATGTGGAGGTCTATCTTAGAATATTATTCTTAGGATATTATTAGCAGACCTGGTATAAATAAATAAACACATAATCCATGACCCTAACAAAAGGGCCCCAGGTTATAACCTTCCTCGAAAAGTTTGGATTCAGCAGAACAATTCGTACAGGATAAAGACGCTGTTCTACCAAGTGTGGAAATGGGGAAAAAGGGATTCTCCGGAATGTGGCTGTGGAGCAATCAGGCAAACTATCCAGCATCTAGTGGAGGAGTGGCTGATACGGAGGTGTGAAGGAGCCTGGTTGGACATCCATAAGGCTATTCCAGAGGATGAGAAGTGACTGGCCGAACGGGAACCAAGAATGTAGAAGGTCAAGATTCTACGACGTAGCCAAAGACGTAGGAAAAGCCGAAGCCGCACAAAAAGTAAAGTAAGTAAGTTAGGACTCCATATGAGAATTATATCCACGATATGGGTAATCATGAGGGTTTTGATTTCATCGTTTTACTGGACGTCCCCCCTCGGATTACTTTTATGATGATGTGCCAAATGAGAATGATCTTGTAGGTACCTACTTTTAATTAAAATTTAATTATAAAAATGACAACCAGCATCCTTATTATAGAAGTTACAAAGAGCTGAGTCAGTTGATTAAAAAAAAAACTGTTAAATCATTTCAATGGCATGCATTCTTGAATAATTAATTATTTTTTTATCCAATACAGCATTATTTCATTTGAATACATTGGAGGGCGCAAAATTTTAACGTATCCCATATGCCATATACCTGGTACATGGACGGGACACGACAGAACAAATTGAACCTATTCACTCTCTATTTATAACTTGTTGAGAAATTGATCTAACCTCTATGGCAGTCAGTTTTGGTATAATGTACATACCCATACGGAGTGAGTTATTTAAATTATATAAAATTAAAATAAAAAGTATTACGTTTGACGACTCCTTGTTATATTGAAAAATCGTATGATTATTTCAGGTGTCTCAAGTATTGGTTGCGGTGTCAAAAATATTCGTACTTTAGTAAAAAAGAATGGGTTGTGGCCAACACTAAACTCTCCACACCATAGTAAGCGTTCATTTTTTCTTCTTGAAAGGTTGACACTCTCTAAATGCATAGAGAGTAGTTTTCACAATACAACATACACACAAAAACATTGTCACCAAACTCATATTATGTATTTTCTAGATGATACCTGTTGAGAAATTTTAAGTAAAATTGCATAACTAGCAAGATGAGCATGTATGAGACAGTGTATCAATGTTGATGAGGCAATGTATGTGTCAAGATATAAGAATGCGGGATTCGGCTCTCACTGCCTACCCCTTGAGGAAGATAGAAGTGGAGAGTAAAAAATACTATCTATAGAGTATTTTTACATGTCATACAATATAAATATGATGTTGATCACTCAATTCGCTATTTTACTTCTGTCATTTTTCATACAAATATGATATTTATTTCACATTGATATGGCAAACCATAGATTTTTTTCTTTAAATTTATACAATACTTGAATGCATTTCTGATGAGTGTATTTTTGATGTATCAAAATTTCAAACAGTATAAAATATCTTAATTTTCCAGACCGTGAGAGCCCTTTGAAAATTTGGTCAGATGAAATCATAGAGAAGAAATTAACGGATATCTATGGAAAACTAATCAGTTCTAGGTCTATGCATTTTACACATATATTATGATGTTCATATGAAGTCAATCGGACTTCACATGAACATCATATGTGTATTATGGGCTGTAGAGAGGACACAAAAAAGATAATCCGCACGCCGTACGCCGTACGCCATACATACAAAGACATCACGACGAAACTCACAGTGTGCACTCTCTACACGATACCCGTTGAGAAGTTGATGTTAAAAAAATACCCTTAAAAATTGTGAAATCTTGACTCTCCACTATTCCATAGTGTGGAGAGTAAAAATCTTCACTTCACTTCTCTTGCCATACCGGTACGGCCATACTTCGATTTGCAACGACATTTCCTGCCGTACGGGTACGGCCATACTGACTTTGAGGCTAAGAAAAATAAGGTTATAGATTGTTTTATCAAAACACTCCACTGTAATTGATAGTAAAGTACACGAAAAATAGAAAACAATTTTTTTTTATGCTAAATCGTATGCTAAATTAGTATGCTTTTTTACATTACTACACGGTTTCTGAAGACCTTTAATGTTATAGAACCGTAAAAAGTTTTTTGATTGTTAACTTTCTTTTTTTTATCTTGGTAACAAACTCGGGCGGGAATAAATACATAGCAAATTGTAGGCGTGCTCAGTCGTGTTTCTAATAATGGCGGAGATTATATTATTTTAAAGAAACACCGACAGAATGGCAACAATTTCCCATGTCAAACTATTCGACACAAGTTCTCGATAGGCCAGCAACACCCTCGCGTGTTTACACCCAGCAGGGAAATATATTTCTACCCCCAAAAGTGTATTATTTACAACGGCAAGCCAAAGGTGTAATTTCAAGTTTTTTTTTTCTTTTTTATTGCGGCGAAATTGTACGTGTTGAATAAATCCTGACATGGGCCAGTTCTCTTTCATTTCTTAAGCGAGGGACCAAAAAATGTGAAATATTTCTCATTTCAATTTTACATACATAGTACACAATCTTCACAAATCTGACTTGTGTGAATTTTTTGAGCTATGCTCTTCAATCACGAATAAAAATTATACTTTTCTTCTTCTTCTTTTTTTAGATCTTTGATCTGTTTCCAGAGGTCCTGTGACGAGGATGTCCAGCTCTCCCTCTATCTCTTTGATGGTCTTCCCGGTGGTCAGCGTCCCTCTGGTATCTCGCGCATTATAATCTTTGGCAGCCTCACTGGATTCGTCCTTTTAAAATGATAAATATACGCGTGTGTCCTTATTAAATTCATGCATTCATTCATTCCATCATGGCATATCCGACATTGTGGGAAAACCAGCGACAGGTGTGCGGGTGTCAATAACCATATGAAATTAAGTACGACATATGCTTGTTTGTCCACACACTAGTCTCGTCTCACCTAAAAATGAAATTTTAAGAATTGGTGGTCAACCACATTGCTGAACTTTGTGAGATTTTGTATTTTCGATTACGATGATAATAGAAAAGAATGGAAACACTATTCTATGCCGGTGCCTCATAGCAAACTATATTAAATAATATAAATATAAGCAACACCTACTAATTTAGTCCTTATTGCAATTGTTAGTATGGTTGTAACAGTAGCTTTACTAGAGCAATCTTGTGAAGCAATGAAGTATAAGAGGTAGTGTGGAAATAATGGGACTAAAATTTCAAGCTCTTTTGAAAATTGTCAATGCAATACGAATCACAATATTTTTTTGCTACGACTCTTCTCCGTCTCTTCATTTAGAAACATTAAAAATAGTAGAAATCTCTATCTGGTTTCATTTATGTCAGTGATTCCCAAAGTGGTCAATATCGAAGCCCAGGGGTCGACGAAAACCTGCAAGTGGTTCATGTCAGCGAAAAAAAAAATTGGGAGTCCATGAAATGAAAATGAAGGTCAATGATAGGCAATGAGCAAAGCAATGAGCTGCTGCTTATATTATATTCCTTCATACCTAGTGGAATGTAGTTTCAGTGAAGTTAAGTGAAGTTGAAGAAAAAGAAGAAACAAACTGGACATTATTAATCGAGGAGATCTGAGATTAAATCATACTTAATTGATGCCAAATGTAGCAAATGAATTATTAAGGTACAAAGTTCATCCCTCCCATTAAATACATAATTTATTTTTGCTTAGTTATTTTATGTAACTGACACGAAATTTTCAATTGCGTTCATTTTAATTTGAATTTAATTAATAAATATAAAAAACTTAGCATGTGTTTTTTTTCCCACTACTGATAGAAATTTAAATCTTTCAGTAGAAGGGGGTCTAACCAAAACCGAAAAACATGGCAAGTGGTGTACGAGAGGAAAAAGTTTTGAAACCTCTGAATTATGTAATTGAATTTCTAAAATAAATGTTTTTTTGAATTCTTTAAAGTATTTTTTGGTAACAATTTTTTTCTTTATCAAAAAAATATATATAATCTATGAGAAATAAAATATATTTGAATATACCTATACACTTTATATGATTTTAAACTTAAAATTATTAATCGAATATTTTTTTTTTATTATTGCATATGCGCAAACATTCGATTTTTTTCCCTGTCGGGAGTCAAAGATATTTTTTAACAGATTTTTAATTATCTCAATAGAGACGAAGTTGGAATATTTATTGTAGGAGAACCGGGAAATCAAGGCACCTACAGGGCTTATGACCTGTCATTGGCTGGTTTACGTGATCACTTTATGCGCTTGCGCAACGTTCACCAATTATGCCTTTTTAATGAGATCCCTATCAATTAAATTTTTTTGAAAGTTCTATATATTGTAATACTGAAATTCTTTTTGCTTGAAAATAAGGAATTTTTACTACAGCCATCTATGGGTGAAATGATGAACAACAATCTTATTATTTTTTATTTATTTTGTTGTAACGCCATCTATTGAGAGAATTGGTTTTTTGTAAATAATGAAAGCTACAATTCTTATATCTGAGAAATAAATAAAAAATAATAAGATTGTTGTTCATCATTTCACCCATAGATGGCTGTAGTAAAAATTCCTTATTTTCAAGCGAAAAGAATTTCAGTATTACAATATATAGAACTTTCAAAAAAATTGAATTGATAGGGATCTCATTAAAAAGGCATAATTGGTGAACGTTGCGCAAGCGCATAAAGTGATCACGTAAACCAGCCGATGACAGGTCGTAAGCCCTGTAGGTGCCTTGATTACCCGGTTCTCCTACAATAAATATTCCAACTTCGTCTCTATTGAGATAATTAAAAATCTGTTAAAATTATTATTTTAAGTATCTTTATGTATGAAAATTAAAATTATTACTTTCCTCTAACACTCTATAAACTTAACGAATACTTTCAAAGTATACGTTACTTAATAGTTCTTGGCGCTATGAAAATGTTCAGTCTTCATAAAATTCGGTCGTCACCTGTTATCGAATAGGATCTAATAAAAGGAATGATTTCCCTTGCATCTGTCGAAAAAGGATACAGGTGACGGGGTAGTAGTTTAATACGACATTTTCATTGAAATAATGCGTTTCCAATAGAATGTCGCGCAAGGGACGGGACGGGACGGTGTCACTGTCAATATAGTCAACACCTGTCTTTAGTTATTACTGAAATAGACAGGTGGATATTTCTATACAATACATACAACGAAGAGCTCATTAAAGAGGTTTATAACCAGGGACAAGTAGTCTCATGGTGATTTAATCCGAGAAGTGATTTTATTTTGAGTTTTACCATTGGATTCATGCAACAAAGACTATTTTCTCAAGAAAAAGTCGTGCGCTAACGAATACCTAAAATATTAGTTTGTAATATAAATTATATCAAATCATCGCGGAGAAAAATCTAAATCCTTATACATATATTATTATCTACTAAGAGGTAATAATAATAGTAAACACTTCCTTGCACCCTGCGTAAGTGGCGAGTTAATTGCTATGTGGAAATTTCTTTTGACTAACCAGCGTCCAGCCCTTTTTGACTAAGCAATATTTGCGTGAGAAATTAATTTAAATAAATTTCTCCTCTGCTAGGAATCGAACCCAGGACACCCGCACAGAATCCAAACGGCTTACCAACTGTGCCACGGCGGCGGCGCGGCGGTCGGCATACATGAAAAACATGAAAATACAAATTCAATACTTCGAAACAAGTAAATGCTGAAGTAAATTGTGGATTTACCCATAGATTTGATTTCAAATCAAATTCCTCAAATATGTTTACAGAGTGTTTCTAGTATTTTCAACATTTCTCTAGTAAATTAATGTTCGCCACAAAATTTTGAAATTCAGCCTTAATTCCTCTGAGAAAAATATTAAAAATATCCTTTTTTGCGGCATTTTTTTTAATTACTCCACGACTATGTGTCGAAGAGAAATAAATCTTACATGATATATGCTTGAAGAGTGTATAAAATGAAAGTGAATAACCGATAAAGTTTTTTCATTACAACTAAGATTGTTCTTAAAATACAAAAAATCGATAAATTTTGAGTTTTCGATAATTTAAAGCAAGTATAAACCTTTTTAACGCACGTGAAAGTTATCCTTCCTAACTCATAACTTCATAGTGCATTAGACGGTTTTAATATATCATATTTTCAGTCATTAGATTTAGCGTTATATTATGTCCTCTTAACTCTCTTCTGTGTCAGTCAGCGTTATTTTATAAACATGCTCGATCAATTAATAGCAAAACGTTTATTTATTAATTTGTTTTAGCTATTAAATTGGTTGATATATTTATTGAATGTCTAAATAAAAACACGTATTTGAAGAAGGTGTTGTACAATTTAGAACAGTTGAGTTTTCTGAAATTGCCCCAAAATAAATTATTTAAGTTGAATCAACACAAATATTTTATCTTTTTAGTTAAACAGATTACAAATACTTATACGGTTCTTTGTTGAACCAATTTTGAACCTCATTGATACCCACGTCAATATAAAGATGGCGACTGTACAATTTTGTAACAATCAAATATACAGGACTTAAATAATTAACAAGCTATGACGTCCGCTCTTGAATATGATTAACCTAAATATTATTTTGACTATCAAAATAAACGTTTTCCGTTTCCGTTGCAATGAATATTTTATCCGGTTGTAGATTAATGATTGCTACGAATCGAAAATTCACTTTTTTCATACAGTTAGGACCCTTTTTCGTCAATCATATTATTATTTGAATTACACTCAAAGTAATAATTTTAGTAAAACGATGTTACCAACAACTAAATATATAATGTATATTTTGATGAGAAAACTTTCTATGTACCTACTGAAAAAAAATTATTAGAATTAAGCAAAAAAGTGACATCAAAATATCTCAATTTTTATACATTGTGTTTATTTTATATGAAGTATTTTTATTTATTTTTTTATCGTTTCTTTTTAAAATAGAAAAAAAAAGAATTCATGCCTCATCGATATTTTATTTCTTGATAGGTACATACATTAATGCAATTCTTGCTTCTCTGGACAGGAATACAGGTCATTTGATATAAATATCTTTAATTTGCCTTTAAATTCGCTACAGTTGAAAGGAGTCCAGTGTGAAGGGTGTAAGGGAGTGTTTACAATAATAAAACAATTTATTTGATTTTGAAATAGTCACTTAAGTCTTGGATTAAATAAAAAGAACATATTTTAAGACAAATAAATGTGTCTATCATTTGCAGCAAAATTTATTATACGTACAACAAAATACTACATATTATCACAATATCATAATTCAAAACAATTCAATAACCCTCAATAATAACAATTTCTTAAACATACGTCGTTCCACGTAGCTACGAATTTATATTCAAAATATTGGATTGATATTAAACGAAACATCTTTGGTTGATTTCAGAAACCTCCATGTGAAATTTGAATGTATCGTGAAGGAAATTGAATTTTATATATCTTAAAGATTCCGCTTTTGATATAAAATGTTCAAGATGGATATTTTAGATGTTTGTATGAAACTACAATTCTGTTTATTTTTGAAATTCTTACCATATACATACCTAAGTGTGTTTAAAAACTTATACACTTATTTATACTACCCCACAGATATGATAAATTTTCCTTCATACCTGCTTATTAAGTCTTAAAATTATCGTTTTTATATTTATATATTGTACCCGCAAAGAATAAATTCACTTTTTATGATTAAGTTGCATTCATTCTAGACTCATTTGAAATGCATTCATTGATTGCCATTCTTATCTACCATTCCATCTTCAGTGAATGATTTTACGAATAAAAACTATTGGAATACAATTAATTGCCCCTGGTTTTGAATGTGATAAAAGAAAGAGTTAATAGATAGAAATGATGGTTTTATTACCATTTAACTGAAAACTTTGAGTTTTGAAGCTTTGTATTATTTTGTAGCATTGATTTGTTGTCGTTAAAATGGCAATTTTCCTTGTGAAAAGTTCCAAGGAAGGAGACAGAGAGAGGAGATTCACTAACTAGCAGCTTCCTGTGGCTGGAATCTTCACAAAGCTGCAACAACCTTACAATCGTTACACGCTCCATTTCGTCACAAAGACGCGGAAACAAAATGAGGTTTTTCATTATAATTTGTGTCGTAAAATATACCAAAATTGTTCCCTTTACGAGACTTCTCAAACAGGAGTAATATTTTCACGTCATTCTATCGATAAATTTCAACAAGTTTTGTAAGAAAAAGGCTTCAGAGTATTATGGGGGTATATGTTTTTAAGAACAATTTTATTTACCGGCAAATTTATGTTCTTCTATATTACCAATTTAATTTCATTCATCATAGGAAAAATTATGTAACAAAAGCAATGGGTCTTATTTATCATATTTCTTCACTCCTCGTTACAAGGTTAGAGTCATAACGATTTCATTATCATACATCTTCAGAGCTAAAATAATGAGCTAAAATAATTTAAATTAATTCTAAATTTATTTTAAATAATTTTACAAGCAAGTATATAATGCGACTATGTTTAGATTACAATTTTTACAATAGAGTACAAATAATTCAAGAATATTTTTACTATTATTCCCATTAGCTAATTTGTATTCATTGCTTCATAATCCGTATATTTTGTGATATGCTAAGCGATTTAAATGTCATTGATTGAATGTCATACATTATTTACCAAATATCAATCTACATCGAAATTTGCTAACGGATTCATATTTAAAAGAATCAATCTTCCATGTATGACAGATTCAAAATAACTCAATTATTTTGTATACGCAACTTGGTTTTCAAGCCCAACCAAGAAACAAGGTATAGAGAAGTTGTTAAAACCATTAGCTGGTGCTAGTATAGCCGCACGAAACAAATGACTCAAGTGCTAATTAAGGACATTTAATCGACCGAAGGAGGCCTTAAGTGAGGTCATTCAATGCCTCTGGAACGCTGAACTTCCCACCGTCCAAATAGAACCTCTTGATCCTCAGTCAAAGGGTTAATGACATATTCCTTGCCGCAGCAGTATCGTAAACGATGAATAGGTACCTCTTTCGTCTTACACAGGTGTAATTTAAAATAATAAAGTGTCTTTGATTATTAATTATTGTTGGAAAATTGTATGCTCACAAAGTGTATACTCAGGTATGTAACACCATTTTAAGGATCATTGATATATGTACTGGTTAAATTTACTTTTTGTATGTTTTCTTTCTCAAGTGACAAATATTACGTTTCTCTATTGAATAAAAATAAAATTATTCAACTCAGAAAATATTATTGTAAAATAACGTTTATTTCGAAACGAATATTTCACATTCAAACCAAAGAAATGTTTTTATTGGTAAATTGAAAGATTCTATTATTAATTTTATTTTTTTATTGATATTCGGGAAACTCTGAGGTACTATGTCAAAGATAAATTTAACATGCACCCAATAATAAGTCGCCACATTTTGGAGACTAATGATATTAATCGTGTCACAGATCCAGACTGAAAACACAATTAAAAACTGTGTCTCCAACAGGAATCGAACCCGAGACCGTTGGCTCAGGAATTGGATACCTAATCAACTGAGCCAGGAAGGCTGATATTTGTAAAGTATTGTTGAATAGCAATAATTAAACTTTAAGTAAATAAATCAGTTAAAATCGCATGATTAATTAAACTACATAAAAAATATTCTAATTGACACAGTAAATTTATCAAAATATAAATATAATTACAAAGTTGCTTCACGTTTAAATGTTATTTTTCCAAAGAAATTCATAAACATACTCTTGATTTTATGCAATAAGTCATACATTGTACGAAATAAACGAGTGGGTTGTGGCCAACGCTAAACTCTTCCCTAACCTGTCATTCCATAAAGTATTCAAATTTTGTATGGAAAATATTCAGCATTTTTATGGAATGAGTTTGTTCAATTATTTTTTTTATTTAAATATTTTATTATGAAAACTTGATAATTATCTTATACCATTTTATGAAAGTGATGTGTCTTTTTACCAATTTGATTATAAAATATTTCAAATTTTAAGTTTCCTGAGCTTGGGGTCACTTTAAAATATTTAACGTTTAAAAAAATTGAGAAACACTATTCAGATATCCTTCAAAGCACACACACACACAGATACATTTTGATTTTTGATGATAGTTTCAGAATACAATCTCAACATGATACTGCAATAAAAAATAGCCTTAAAAATTGCGAAATCATAACTCCCCACTATATCACCTTAGGTTAGTGAGGAGTTAAAATTGATCAAAATATCAAATGAATCGAGCTGAAAACAGTTTCAACGGCATTGCCATCGGTAGTACATAAATTCTGAAAGTTTCAGAGCTCTGACTGAACGGGAAATTTTCTAGGAAAAAATCGATTGCAAAATTCTAGTACGGACACATCCGTGAAAATGAATAAAAGGGTATAAAAACAATTCCAGAAATTCGGTTTTCCTCTAATATGCATATTTACTTAGGTACTTATAAAAGTATCTACCAAATTATAAATGTTGTTTAAAATCATTATAATTACTTGTACACAGTTTGCCACTTGGAATTGAAAACGTATGTGAAACATTAATTTTTCAACTCGTCCACTTAAATTGGCGTGGATTAAAGTTTACAACTATTGCCATTTCGTATTCAAAATTTTCAGTGAAGTCATTAAGTCTACAAAGATAGCAATAATATTGAAAAAAGTTTCAAGTCTAATGCAAGTATCGTGTTTTCATCAATAAGTGAACCGAACTTTTTGTTGGAAAGCCTAATTGTACTTTAATGTACAGATACTCAAAAGAAGTCCGTTTATTCATGAACCATTAAACTTTTTAAAATTAATAGGGAAATATTACCAACATTTCAACATTGTGGGAGAAAGGTATTTTATCTTGCATCTTATTATTTTTAAATTGTTATGTCCTTTTTTGTTATCAAGGAATCTGAATATATGTAATATGCAGGACATATTACTCATATAACATTGTTTTGTAAATTTCTCCAACTCTAATTTTTTTTAAATTGTGTTATAGTATGAATGTTTTGGTTTAATTGTATATTTGTCATATGAGCATTTAAGTTTTACCACTTTCTAATAAAAAAAAATAAAAACGCAAATGAAAGCATGTAAAACGAGTGGGTCATGGCCAACGCTAGATTCCTCACTGACAAATCGTTCTATAAAGTATTTAAATTTTGAATAGAAAATATTCAGCATTTTCGTGAAATGAGTTTGTTAAATTATTTTTTATTTTAATATTTTTTTATGAAAACTTGATAACTCATCTATGCCATTATATGAAAGTGTTGTGCCTTTTTACCAATTTAAAAATAAAAATTTCAAATTTTAAGTTTCCTGACCTTGGGGTCACTTTGAAATATTTGACAGTTAAAGAATTTTTGAGAAGCACTATTCAGATATATGAGAAGCACTATTCAGATATCCTTCAAAATCTAATGGGGTCTAAGCGAGTATTAGATATACATAGTTGCAAAATTTGAAAATAATCGAATGAGTACTTTAGTCTATAATCGACAATACATAGCACACAGCACATATCACGCAGCACATATCACACAGCACACAGCACACAGCACATAGCACACAGCACATAGCACCCACACACAGATACATTGTGATGAAACTTTCAGAATACAATCTCAGCATGATACTAGTTAATAACCTGAAATAAAAAAAATACCCTTAAAAATTGCGAAATCATAACTCCCCACTATATCCCCTTGGGTTAGTGAGGAGTAAAATCGCGAGTTTTATATATTTGTATATAATATTAAAAGGAAGTAATAGTTTTATATAGTAATAATTTGGATAATTTATATAGTACCGTTTTTGTGAATATCTCACTTCAAGGGCGCTGAAAATTGACTCCGTTGTATCATTTTGGCTCTGGTAAGATTTGCAAAATAGGTGCGTTTTGAGTTTTTTGTGAACAAAATATATATTTAAAGTATTTCTGAGGGTGTGTGGGATCTTACTCCATGTATTTGGCCCTGCCACAGCAAACGCACGATCGCCGAAATTAGTTGTGTGCACCCTGTTTATTTCAATCAGTTTCTCAACCATGGATGAAGAAGCAGAACGAAGTGATGATATATTATTATACAAGCTATACAAAATAACCATCTGAAAAGACAAACATATCATTTGCGTTACTTCTTCGGTGGTGGTGTATGTATGTGAGTCAAAGAATGGATTATTCAAAGTAAGTGCATGGTTGTAGCTTTGCGGATAGATTCGTTTTACGACATTGCATTGTACTTTCAACGTATTATCTCCAAAATGCTTCCGACATGACAAATGATAGTTCAGTCGAGTCAAGTCTGTGCGGGAAGGCCAGCTCCGTTGGCAAGATCTGCATATGATCGTGTTGGGAAAAAGTGGCTTATCCCAACCACTGCCGGAATATAAATGGTCCTTTGCCAGATGAAGTGTTGAGATTGTTGGGTAGGTACCTAGTTTCTCACACCACGTTGTAATAATTCTTTCTTTCTTACAGACAAAACAGAGGAAGTTTATATTGAAAATACAGAACTCTACAGTCAGTAGAAGTAGTAAATAATCTAGGTTTTATACATCCAACGTTGTTTTTTTTGTTCGTTCTAACAAACATACCTGCAATACCTATTCTTTTCATAACACTCATTGTATTGAATAAACAATATATAATATAAACATTGTCTAAATATAACCTATACCGAACAACGTGGGATATGATAAATTCAGAAGTAAACTCCTAATTTATTGATTTGACTAGTAATTTAAATTAAAATCAAATCGATTCATGGGGTTATTTTTTATTATTTGTTGTGGTTACAGTCGTTCTCAAAGCCCAATGCATTTTTGAATACTACTTATTACTAATTTATTCAAAATTATGACACGTTGCAACTCAGAAAAATGTTTAATTTTTTTATAAAGACACCAACAGAACACTGGCATATGCACATACATATCAAAAACAATATAAACACATAGGATATCCAATCCTCCAATCACAGGCGTCACATAGTCAAAACTAAATATTATAAAACAATCATCGACTGAAATCATCATCGAAATCTACAAAAAAAAAATAAACTACCTACTCTACAATAAAGAAAAAAACATTCAGGTTCACGGTACCCGACCATCAATCGATCGAAGATAACAATAAAACAATTCAAAAAATATAAAAAACAAAATAAAATATCACAAACATAGCACGGAGCGAATGCGAAAAATGTCGCATTTGATGTAGGTACATGGCAGTATAATGCAGGTCATCGCGATAATATCGCTATAAAGTATAAATGAATTGAAAGAAAAATTGTATAGCATGTTGATGAAATCGTGTGGAAAATCTTGTAATCAATAGTCAATACCTGAATATGTGGTACTCTGTTTTCTATGAATGATTTGTAAGAATTCTCTCAATAAAGCTTTTGAAATAATAAGACAAGAAAAGGTGATTGTATATTTTTTCGGGTAGGTTTACTAAATTTTCTTTCCAAATATACGGCATACTTTTTTAGAGACTGAAACATTAAATTCTTTAAAATCCACGGATTTAAGTATCGTCCTAGCTTCAACATATTAATTTAAGAGCTAAGGGAAAATGCCAGGTGTAATTAAGGCAAATAATAGAAAGTAAAATTCAGAAGTCTTTTTCAGACATAAAGCAAGGATGAGAGATTCAAATGTCATTTAATATTATAAATTGTTTTTATCCTTCCTATTCCGAGAAGGATTGAAACTGAGTTATCAGTTCTGTTTTATTTAAAACAATTTTGTTATAAAAATGCGATTTTATATATCAAATAATTTATTTACTTACTATATTGTCTCTAGTGAAAATTTATAATTTTCTTTAGAGATATAATAAATAATTATAAATTGTTGAAATGTTTGCATGTTGTTTTATAAATTCCTACATTTTGCTCATGTTTGCTAAGGTAATTATAACAAAATGTTGATTAATTGATTATTTGTTTATAAAATGTTTGTTTGGACGTGTTCATGAAGGTTTATTTAATTCCATAAAGAAATCTCTTCCTCTGAAAGAGGCTTCAAATTAATTCGGGCCAATTAATAGTGTTTTTTTTCAAATCAACATCGAAATGGAGAAAAATGGAAATAAAATACTACTAAAATGAATAGATCGATCATTGGCGATCATATTAAAAGATGGAGGGAATCGAAAGACTGTTGAATTTGTAGATATTTTTTATTTAATTTTTCTACGGTTTATTGAGCATTATCGTAGATACAACCAAAACGTGCTTTTCTGGTTGAATCTATTTTGTACATACAACAGGATTCAAAAATGAATTCATGCGCATATTCTATGCATTTGTTTTGTAATCTTCTATTCCAAAAAAACCAAGGGTGGAGCGAGTTTCTCCCAACCCTGTTAGTCAGTTTGCTGACTATGCAACGGAGAGCAGAGCAGACAGCGCTAGACGAAGCACCCGCCTATATATACTTAAAAGCTGCTAAGGTTATGTATCTTTATATACATCTACTAGCGGGAGACGCATAATCTAATCCCGTCCCATAAAAATTGTACTTCCTGTTATATATAAATCAATGCAACTTACGATAATATTCATTTAATAAAATATATTTCAACTTCAAATGGTATTTTTCATACGGAAGACATTTTTTTTAAGAATCAGTAGGGCTTCTCATGAATTTGATTGAGATTAGATTCAAACTTTAGAAACCATTGAAAATAAAATAATTTTATGGTTGAATATAATGTTTAAGATAAGATCATGGTTGAGTAGGTACTGATTTATTTATATTTAAGATTAAGATAAGATAATAACGTATTTTGAGAACGTAAGAAGCCTTACAGAATTAGAAGTCACCTAAGTAAAGCACAAAAGAAGACCGATGGGATTAAATTTCTAACATAAAATAGTATTTAGGCAACCATTTAAATCATTTTTGAAAAACAAAACTGATAAAATATATATCACATAAGATGAAGGTACTGATTTACTGATTGTTTTTTGTAAAAAATAATATCATCAGAATAGGAATTATTTACATTAAAATATTTTTTTGTTTTATTTTGTTTCAACGCTTTGAATTTGCTTACCATCCATTTATTATTGTAAGATAGAAGATCCCAATCAAGAAGTACACTTTTGATACAGATCAAACAAATATAATTCTCGTGTGTAGAAATGAAGAGACTGCTTGTGACTACGATAAATGTACCACAAAGTAATTTCCAAAAAGCAGAAAATCATTTTTTTTTCATTCTACGTAGTGGTAGGCCTTTACAAAAACTGATTCAACTACAGTTTTTGTATAATATGTTAACTTTCATACGTGTTTTCCTCTGCGATTAAATCTTACAGTTTTTGAAGTAAAAGTTTCCAGAACTCTTAACCGAGTCAGCAATATTATCGTAAAGCTTATTTTTCAAAAACTTAAATATAATTAATTCATACATACAGCACCTGAGAACTCCAAGGAAAACTTCATAAGAAAGTTCCGTGTTAAGAAATCGCCTTTGGTATGAATATGATAATAGCCACACCCTACTACAAAACTATTTATTTCTCAGTTTTCTACTTCTAAATATGAATAGATGTAGGTATGTTATTATTATTTAACGTATCATCAAAGCATTCCGTAAGTTGATAACGACTTTTTTTGACAGATCTCAATTTATACGAAGCAGGAATATATATTTTACAGAAACACCGGGAAATAAGACACCTACAGGGTTTATAACCGATCATCGGCTGGTTTACGTGATCACTTTATGTACTTGCGCAACGATATCACTGACTCCCGACAGGGAAAGAATCCAATGTTTGCGCAAATGCAATTATAAAAATATTCGTTTTTGTTTTTCTTTAAAAAAGTTTTATGATGAAGCATGAATACATTATTTCAAACGGAATAAGTTGAATCTCTTTATATTTGAACCATCTCGGCAAATAAATTGCTAATTTTACATAATTTATTTTCTTCTGTACTGAATAGCTCTGTTAAACTTTATTCATAATAGTTTCTTCGAAGCGCAGCCAGAATGAGATGCGCCGTTTTCATATATATTTTATTCGTTTATTTTTCTTTGAATGATGGGTTATTTAGTTTGAGTTGATTATACTTGGCTCACTTCATAATTGAACTAAGGTAAATTACCTGCATGAAAAGTATATTTTAAGTATACATTTATATTTATTAAAAAATGTACTTTGCGAGTAGTTTCGTTATGGAAGAAAACTCAAATTTTATATTTCTTTTGTTACAGGTAAGATGAGTATTCTTCAACTTAAGTACAGGAATCGCTCGAGTTAAGGAAACTACAGAATCCAATAAACGTATGTTACTCATTTGTTTTATATACCAATTGAATATCATAAAACAGTATTCATTATAATACTGAAAACATGTTTTTGTAATTTATAAGTATTTGCTTAGTCCATGATTGAGTGATTTCCCATGTTTGGGTAAATTGTAGAAAAGGGGAGTATGAATGTAAGTAGGTACTGTAATGTACAGCAAGGAAATTTAATTTGAAAATACTTAATTCTCCCTCAGCGATATGTGTAAATGTGCTTTAGTTCTGGAAATATACAGTTTGTCAAATATAATTTTTGAAAATTAACTAAATAATATTATTCTTACTCTGTCCTTTAACTTGCATGAAAAAAATACAGTTGTTGCATATATGTAATACATAGTAATATGTACACTTTGAACGAAGAACTATTTTGTCTGTTAAATCTATAAATATACACACATCCATTTATATGAGATTGTGTTTTCTTACATTGTTACATAAATTCACTTGCAAATATGAATTATAGAAACATTAACACAAAAATAGTGACACAACAATTTGATTGTTTTATTTATTATTATTAACGGCTTAAAAATATTTTAAACGTACACAATAAAACTATATTTAACAACATTAGTACATACCAATAAAAAAAAAGAAAAGGGTAAATATACACGCTATCAAACTTTTATAATAAAAATATATTATATAAAAATAAAAAGGTAGTATATAATATAAAAAAAACAAAATATGTACTAAAAAAGAAGATTAACGTATTAGAAAAAAGTCATGAAACAAAACTCACAAATAAAAATTTTTCACATAAAGATGCAACAGCAAAATATGAAACAACTAGTAAACATATAAAAAGTTATGTAAAAATGCAAATTACAAAGAGAGAAGTTTGAATAACAAATAAATAGTCCCAGAAATGTATTTGCTGTCAATTTACTAATTTAAAAACAAACTCTATAATAACGTATGAAGTACACACGAGATCTTTGAACAGTTGAGGTAATTCTTTTGTTAATGCGATTATTTTTTTTCTAATATTATTATTTCTCCGGCTAAAACGAATATTTTAATAGTATTTTCATTCAAAAGAGTAAAGAGGCTATCCCATTTTAATGAATAAAATAACAGTTTCACCCCTTGTGTCCACAATACCCATATCTTCCCATTCAGAAGACACATGTAGGTTCAGAAACATCTGGTATTCTTCCCATGTAATATATTTTATAGGCTTCAACCTAATAATACGTCGTATTTTCATAATATTTAACGGAAAAAAGTTAAATTGTCAATGAAATGTGATTCTAAATAAATTATGAAGTATTTTTTTATTATCAACAAAATCAAAGCATATTTAGGTCATTTGTAAATATTTGATATTTTTTGGTTTTTAATTTCTTTAATTTATTATTTCATTAATAAACATATTGTTTTTTATGGGACTCTTTTTTATATTGTACACCAAAATATTCGTTTCTATTGTACTTAAGTTTTTTTTTAGTTTCTTTTTAAATTACCTAATTTTATTGTAATAAGTTAAAAGGCATTAATATATTTGTATGTATATTTTTTTTCTTCTCTTTCTCTTTTTGTGTATACAATTGTATATGTATATATGTATATTTATCATGTAGGTACCTCTGTTTTTTTTGTAAAACATGTAAAAGACAGATATTATAAATAAATATTAAATATTTTTTGGATAATTAAACCAAATTTAACCTTAGTAAGTTTAAATTGGAGGAAATAATTGAATTAAGTTTATTCATTCGAAATTATATCGTGCAACTTACTACAAGCAAAATTCAAACGTTGACAGCCTTTTTAATTATTCATACTGTCTTGCTGTCTATGTATTCTCAGATGGTTTGTAAGAAACAATCCAGTTTTAATACATTAAATAAAGTAAATATAAGTTTATATTATTATATAATACGACTGAAGGAAATATAATTTTATATATGAAGGTGAATCATTGACGTAATTTGTATCTGGGATAGTTCAATATAATCTTTCGCAGGAAAAACAAATATTTATCATTAAAATAATAATATTTTTCATTCATTGATACTAGCGTTTTATTTTTTTATAATTTTGTGTTAACACATACCATAAAAATAATCTTTCATATAGCATGTTTCAACGGAATGGACGGCCTGATACGGTTATCGAAATAAGAGTTTTGGCAGGAAACAGAGTGAACGAAAGAACGGAGCACATAGATCAATTATGAATGATTGCAACATATCAAAAGATGCCAAAAATGCTATTCACAATGAGATCGTAGTGCCAATTTAGACGTATGCAAGTGAAACTAGGACATGGCAGTAGTCGCACGAAAGCAGAATAAATGCAGTTCAAATGAAATCGCTAAGAATAATTTGTAATAGAACGATATATGATAGAGTAAGAAATGAGGACATAAGGAAATAATGAAGAATGTTATTAAGAGAATAAAAGTGTTTGGGTACTTAGGAAGAATGAATGTAGAACGCCTTACGAGGGAAATACACCAAGTTGACAAAAACGGAATAAGACGCCGGGGCACCCAAGAAAAGGATGACTCGGCCATGTGAAAGATATTCTGAAAGATGGAAATGGAATCGATGAATGTATGTCAATATAGAAACATGCGGCGTTCGTTTCTTTCTTCCTTCCTCGTGAGGGACATGGCCTGATGGTATGAAAGTATGTATCTATCATATGAAAAAGCCGATTTCTAATAGTGTGTCAAGATAGAAAAAAATGTGGCGTCGGTTCTCTCTGCCATCCTCCATTATGGATATGGCGTGATGGCATGCATGTATGTAGTAAAATTATCTTTCGCACATTTCGCCTATACGACAATACGCGTTTTACAGATTGCAGACGCCTTTGCAAATTGATGAGTTAGATGATTTTTTCTCATGAATCTTATCATCAAAACTCGATGAATCTCATATGCGTGATCTTGTCTGAAGCAGTCCCTTCATATTAAAAGAATAATTATTAAAATCGGATAATATGATAAAGAATTAGGTACTATTGCAGAAGTGAAAATTGAAGACCTGTCACTTTTTTATGTCATCGGACCATCTGGTCTGGGGCCTTTCCTCGCTTCTGCTTCCTGTTCTTGGTCTCCGGTCCATCACAACTTTTGTCCATCGGTTTTCCGACATCCGAGATATATGAACCCCCCAACTCCACTTTAACTCCGCTATTCTTTTGGCCACATGCGTTACTCCTGTGTTCTTCCTTATTCATTCATTAGTTTTGTGGTCCCTTAGCGAGATATTCAACATTCTTCTTTCCATCTCTCTTTGGCCCACCCTTAGCTCTTCCATCATTTTCTTAGCCAATGCGGATGTTTCAAAAAACCGTAAGTGAGCACAGGGAGTACCCAAGCGTCAAAAACTTTTTGCTTTGAGTAGTAGGTAAACGTAGTAATCGCTGAACATACATAAAAAAATTCACGTCGAATTGCGAACTCCATTTTTTGGAAGTCAGCTAATAACATTATTATACTTCCACTTCATTTATTATATAGTCATAGTCGGTTGGTCTCTTCAAACCAGACGATTCAAGTCATTTATTGTTTTAAACAAAGTGAATGGTAAAAAAAATATAAATGTGTCGAAAAGATAACTCCGAAAATGTTTATAATAAATGCATATGTTTAAAAAAATATAGGAACGCATTATTTGCCATATTGATTAAATATTTATTTCTTTATTTATTTTATTTATTTATTTAAGCATGAAAACAGGCTATAAACTGGTTTCGTGCATTTATGAAAATATAATATTTTATGGAATGATTAGACGATTAAATTATCATCCACACCCCATACATGAACGCACGTACATAGATTTCATCCAGTCATACATTCAGCATTCTTACAAAAAGATTACATATTTTAGAAATTATTTTCTGCAGGAACAACAATAAAAATGGAAAAACAAACATTAGTAAAACAAGAAACATCGCAAACGGTAACTAGTACATGATATTAAAATTATCCAGTTAAAAAAAATATAAAATATTTTATTTAAAAATTAAATTTTTTGATGAATTTTCAGCATTCGGATGTTGTGTATGATCTTCCGCCCCCTTTGAATATCTTAAATTCACAGTTGAAATGAAAGTAATCGTTTCATTTTAATAATTTGAAAAGGAGGAGCAAGACATCTGTCCATTGTAATTGTTTTAATGACGCCCATTTACTCTGCGAGAGATTGTTACGATTTCGTTTTAATGCGTTCTCAAAAGGCTTTTATTTTTATCGCTACGAAGACAATTTTGTAATAGCAAATAAAACAATTTACAGAATTACTCATAATTGTTTTACTATTACTAGGACCAAATATTATAACATACAATCTATTTAAAATAATTGATCCTGGTGTTACGTATTATGTAAATATTATATTTGTACTTTTTACTGTGACAAAGATCAACCTGGTGAACACATTATTTTTCTACTTCTTCTATTAGTAGACCTGTTGATCGGTAATACAAAAACTATGCCTCCTGATACGACGAAGTTCAACTGTCTTTCTATCTATTGGGTGGTGTTCACTGTCCATTCTGGTTGCACGGTCCCTCCAATTTCTTCTGGATCTACACTAGAAGAAGAGTTTGACATGACATGACAAATGACAGAAGTAAATATTTAAAATGGTATATTCATTTAAAAAACATTAATTGATTTCTCAACGGAAAATTTAGGATGAAATACCATACTAAATAATCTCTTATTTTAGACACTGACTATGACATGACATGTGTTTAAAATAATTGACTTCCGAGCTTGAGTTTGATTTCATGATAATAAGTCTCAAATAAATTGACAATATGTTATTGAATGTGTGGTTAATTAATATTGGATATAGTAGGTGCGTTGACGAGAAGCTAATGAAAATTAAAGTTTTGTATGGAAAGTATTTTCATGAAATAAGTTTGTTAAATTATTTTTAATTTAAATATTTTATTATCAAAACTTGATAACACTTCAATGCAATTTTATGAGAGTGATGTGCCTTCTTACCAATTTAAAAATAAAAATTTCAAATTTTAAGTTTCCTGAGCTTGGATATACTTGCAAAATTTGAAAAGAATCGAATCGAAAAGAGTCTATAATCGATAAAGTAAAATAAACACGCCGTACATAGCACACACACACACAGATACATTGTGATGAAACTTTCAGAATACAATCTCAGCATGATACTAGTTGATAATCTGCAATAAAAAAAATACCCTTAAAATTTGCGAAATCATAACTCCCCACTATATCCCCTTGGGTTAGTGAGGAGGGAGATCGCGATCCACTTCCACGCCGGTGATGCAATAGGACCCATTGGTCCTGTTCAACCCCGGACGCAGCCGCAGTTTGGTTAGTGAGGAGTAAAAAATGTATAATTATTTGGTTTATTATTATTATTTATTGAATTCATATATACGTACATAATCTATGAAGAGTTTTGAATTGGCGGGTGAAAATATCCACACAAATTTGCTCACTTAATGTGCACATACCTACCATATTGTATGGTGCTGAATTTATTTTACAAACGTACATTAAACATGCAAATTTGTATGAATGACACGTAGCTTTAAATGTAGACCCCAAAAACATACAACCCCAAATAGTGTACAAATGTTACAACCCCATTTTATGGTACTTATATATCACAAATACATATGGATGTCGCTTTTATTTAAACCACACTTTTTTCTTGTACAAAAAAATTGTCTACATAAAATTTTTCGGCATTTTTTCACAAATGCTGAAATTACTGAATATTTGGGTGTAAAGGCAACACATAATATGATTAAATCGTGTTGAAAGAGAGGTGACAGTTTTTTATTTCACCTTCACGTACCCCTTATCGAAGTACGAAAGCATGTATGGGAATAGATATGGCTAATTTGAACGCTATTTTTGCATAAAAATCCTTTATTTATATTCTTGAATAAATCACAGTTATTTTTTTACTGAAAAAGATTGACACATCAATTTGAACGATAACTACATATGTATTATCAATATATCTTTATCAAGCTCTGGCCTACGTCAGTCTTCGCCTACAACTACTTCTATCTTCTGCAACAACTCTCCAACTGCCCGGCACTTGCAATATTTGAAGCGAATCCATTCCATCTTCATCATCACATTGTAGCTGCGGTCTTCCAACCTATCATCTTCCACCTGGATGTCCACACAGGACTCTTTTTGGTATTCGCTGTGGTGACATACTCTGCACGTGTCCGGTCCATCTTAATGTTCATAATCACATGCACAGAGAGCCTGGGAGTCTTATATATATAATTCAGCTTCATATTATACAACAGAAATATCTATTGACTCTTACATATCTAATGAATTCTATCATTTGAATATGGTAGTCACCTCTGGAGTGGCGCCCCCCAATACCTACTGAATATCCTCGACGCTGTCCAAAGGCGTGCTATACGTCTGATTGATGATCCATCACTGACTGATGGATTGCAATCACTAGAACACAGACGTAAAGTCGGTATTTTAAGTTTATTTTATAGATACTACCACGGGAATTGCTCAGAAGAACTTGCATCATTGGTCCCTCCTCCACCCACTCGCAACAAAGTCACTCGCTTTACTCAATCGCAGCACCCATTCACAGTGGACCTTCAACATATACGAACAAGTCGCTTCTCGAACTCCTTTATTAATACAGCAGCCCGACTGTGGAACGATCTTCCGAATTCTGTGTTTCCACCTTCGTACAACCCGGGTCTTTTTAAAATCCGAATCAATAAACTCTTTTCTAGACTGCAAACCCCTCCCAACGCTACGTAGTGCGCTTCTTCGGAAGAGCAAAATGGACCCAAATCCTAATAGCTGGTGTCCCCAACGTAGACATGTTAAAAAAAAATATCTTCCTGTCCAGTTCACTCATTTTGAAACTATATGAAAAGTTTTATTGTTAACTACTAAAAATACATGAATTTTCTTATAATTAATGTTTTGATATATCAAAGGAAGCCAAAATTTCCGTACATAATGTTTGTAATTGTAGTGCTAACTTTGACATATGCCAGTGAAAAATGGACGTGGTAAAGGACATATGACAGTATAATAGATGTAGTAGAAATGAGACCACTAAGAAGAGTATGTAATATAACGATATATTATGATAGAATACAAAGTGAGGACATAAGGAGAGAATGCAAGATAAAGAAGGATATTATAAGAAAAATGAAAGCGAGATCCCTCAGAAGGTTTGGACATATTGAAAGAATGAACAATGAACGCTTGACTAAAAAAATATACATGGGTGTAAGATATGTTGTAAATTTCTTTATTTATTTATTTAATATTGCTTCTCGGGCAACTAACAAGTACTATGTCAAATATTAATTTAACATGCACCCAATAACAAGTTGCCACATTCTGGAGACTTACGATAGGTATCAATCGTCTCACAGATCCAGACTGAAAAATTAAAAACTGTGTCTCCACCGGGAATCGAACCCGGGACCTTTGGATCAGCAGTCAGTTACCTAACCAACTGAGCCACGAAGGCCGACAAATTGCAGGGGCCGCCCCAGAAAGGGATGGCATGACTATATGAATGACATTTTGAAAGAAGGAACAATAAGGAGCTTAAACAATCGATGAGTATATATGAAAAGATGTATGAATGTAAATAAAACCAGGAATGTGTGCGAAAATAGAGAAGCATGGTCCTCGGTTCTCTCTGCTTACTCCGTAATGGACATGGCGTGATGGTATGTATGGACGTATGTTTTCATATGGCCGTCATCTTTAGTATTGTGAAAACAAAAATACCAATAATTACACAAAAAAGGAATACAAACTTTTTTACTAAAAAATATTATTTACAACATATTAAATCTGGTGTTAATTGTTTATGATAAATTATTGTTTTATATACCTAGAGCAAGAAGCTGGTCTAAAAAGAGGAGATAGAAATAAAAAAAATATATATGTAATAGGAATACATCGGTGTCAGTCTTTATTGAAAATATTGTAATTTAAAAAATAGTCTATGTCAAGATAACAAACGTCAAAACATAAGGTTTTAAAAATATAATTTTCTCTTACCTCGATTCACTTCATTTCACGAAGATACCCAAATTTCATGTTGACTTATTAATATAAATTTATGCATCGTCAACATTATCCAATTATTTTGCCTTGGTCACGTGCATATTTGAACAAACCTTTGTATATTAACAAAGTCAATTTTCCAAAAAATGCTTCAGATTCAGCAAAAAATATGAAAGGGATCATACATAGCAAACACGATTCTATGAAGCCTAAAAGTCTCTTTAAAAAATTATCTTGTACCTGTTTTGAAGCATTTTCAATGTTCATAACGTCATTAATTACTTTTTTGTATACAGGATTCATAAATATTAATTTGTTGCATACATATCTTCACGGAATGAGTCACAGGGGGTAGGCAGAGAGAACCGAATGACATATTTTTGAATCTTGGCACGCATCCATCGCCTCATTGATATTCATGCATGCATTCATACATTTCTCTCTTTCAGGATTTTATCATCTTGTTTTATTCTAGTAAGATTTTTATATTTTCTTCCTCAGGAGTTCTTCACTTTTTCTTGCCAAGATGCCAAACCAAGAGGCCAAAGAGTTAACTAACTTGTTCTCTTTCATTCTTTTTTCTTTAATTTAACATTTTTTTTCCAAACAGCAAATTGATTTTAGTTTTCTCAACTGCATTTATTCTACTTTCACATAACTTTTTTCATGTTCAAGTCTCGTTTCCATGTGTCAAATTTGGCACTGTTTTTTTTTGTTAGCTTTATTAACATAATATTGCAACCGGTAAAATTCATGGATTATGTTATCAACAATTTAATACCAGCTCTGGTTTCGTTTAACTGCATTAATGATAAATGATCATTTTTCATGTTAAACAGGCTTTGCAGGGAATATTATGTAATATGCTGAGTCAGGCGGTAATGATTTTTGCTCATATTCATAACAAAATCACGCCACATCTTTATTGAGTCTTGGGTTAATAACAGTTTGTAAGTAGGTAACCTTTTTCGAGAGCACAGAGTCGGCATTATTTATACCTCATTTAACATCACCATAAATAAATCTCTTAAGTAATAAAAATTCTTTCCTACTATGTTCTTATAGCTTTCTCGCTTCACTAATATTACCCAACCGAGCATATTTAAGCAACAAAAACATGTTGTGTTTTCTTCATTGGAATTTAATAAAATGGAAATATATTTTTCTAAACGAGATAATTCAAGTGAGATAATATTCAATTAGTAATCCAGTAAAGGAAAGCATCTCAATTAACTATAATTCATTTAAAATATTATATTTTGCGTAGAATAATTATAAAAGATATTTAAATGGGTCGATGGCAGAGCGGTTAGCGTATTGGGTTAGTAATCCAGTGGTCGCGATTTCGCATCCTGCCTCGACAAATTTCGTTCACCTATAGCACAAGCATTTATGCTTATTTTAGGGAACGTAGGAAGATGTATATGTACTTGTTTAACAAGGACATATTCATTTAAAAAAATAAATAAAAATAAAATAATAAATATGATCGGCTATGTTTGAGATGCATGAAAATATTGTTGGTTTTGTATATACTTTTACTATATTATAGTATTTGTTCGTTCAGATGAGGGAACGGGTGAGCTCTGAAACTGGTTAACTATAAATTATAATATAACGATGTAAACAAAGAAATTCGTAATTATAATTTAATCATTTAAAATAAGTTACTAAAGAATAGCTTTAATGTATGAATATATTAAAAATTATTTTATTTGTATTTTTTTATTTGTATTTCGTAATACTTTTCGTAACACTGAAGTACTACGTAGAGAATTATTCACCAATGTTAAGCTCTGAGAGGTGAAGATTATACCATCCTTCAGCTAGTCATGAAGGGAAAGATTGAGGGTCGTAGAGGGGTCGGCAGAAAGCACCTTTCCTGGCTGCGAAACATCTGGGAATGGACCGGTATGAGAACTGTGGAGGAGCTGTTTCGCACTGCACAGGACAAGGAGGCTTTCTTTATGGTGGTCGTCAACGTCGGGGAAACCTGACATGACACAAGAAGAAGATTGCTTTTCGGGCAGCTAACATGTAGGTATTTAAACAAATATTAATTTAACAAGCACCCATTAAATATCAGATCCAGATTGAAAACGCAATAAACATTGTGTCTCCACCGGGAATCAAACCCGAGACCTTTAAAAATAAAAAAAATATTTTTTCCAACTGTCGATTTGTTCAGGAGAACTTTGTTCTCTTAACATATCGACAATGTATCAAGCCAGAATACGCGAGAATTGTATGGAGAGGTCTACTTTTTTCACGGCATTTCCAACTTTGAAGTCAAAAAACACCAACTTAGAGGCTTCGCAGCATATATGTTCCATACACGGATTTACTCAGAATTCGGAGTAGAACATTTCGTGTGTCTGTGTGTGTGTGTGTGTGTGTGTGTGTGTGTGTCTGTGTGTCTGTGTGTCTGTGTGTGTGTCCGTCCCCCCCTTATAACTTTTGATCCGCTCAATTTACAGAGCCTAAAATTTCAGAATATATAAACAGTTATAGGCCTACAAAACTTTTATACTCAGAATTTTGAATTTTTGTTTCAGTCAGGGGTTATCAACTTTTGAATTTTTACTTTATTTTTCCATATATCTCAGAAACCATAAAAGCTAGAATGCTGAAAATTAGTACAAATATAGACAAATATAAGATCTCAAATTAATTTTTTCAAAAAAATTCCAGGGTTTCTCAAACAGTTTTTATTAAGAAAAATATTTTTTTTATGATAAATTTATGAGTTTAACTGCCTATATTTCCAAAACTTTTACAATTATCGAAAAAAGCCGAAACACCCCAACTAGATAATTTAATTTTCTATAAAAAATATTAACATTGTAGTAGAAGATCTCAATTTTTTTTTAACAATTTTTTTAAAAATTGAATTAAGTGACGACATCGCTTCATACATTTTGTATGGCAGTCGCCTATACACAATATGTAAGAAGACTTAATAGTTTGATACTTCATCTCCAAACATACATACATACCATCATGCTATTTGCATATTCTGGGTAGGAAAAAGGATCTTCCTCCATACTATCCTATCTTGACATATGTACATACCTACATATGTTGTATAGAAAACAAAATATCTGAAAATCTAAAGTAATAAAGCAATCAAAATGTTAGTGTATGTGTGTGTGTGTGTGTGTGTATGTGTGTGTGTGTGTGTTTGTCTCACGCCTTCTGAAAAACCAAGAGCATCTAAAAATCTAATTTAAGTGCGAACATGTACCAGTATACCTGATGCAGTGTCACGCTAAAAAAAATGCGATAAAAATGCTGAATTTTAAAAATATTTAAATAATTATTTTTTTCATACAAAATTTTCCAAGTCATATCTGTCAAAAAAGTGTACATTTTGCACGCAAATATCTGTTAGTTTAAAAGTTAGAAGTAGGTATTTACACAAAAAAAATATATTTTGAAGTATAACTTAGCGTTTAAGTGAAAAACATGGTGAATATTTGGTATAATTATAATGTTTAACTTATTTTTAAAGTAAGCCTTTTGTACATAAACGCCGCCATTTTAATATCTTTTCATACAATATTTCATTTTCCCACCGAATGAATATGTTCTTGAAAATAATAAACCTTTGAAATAAATGTAATTATCAAATAATAAAATGAAACACAAGACATTACGGCAAGTTTTAAGACATATATTGTAAAAATGTGTTATTTATTAGTAAAGATATAGGCATAATAAAATTGCATAATTTGTAAATAATATTTGATTTTTCTGACAATTTTCATTTTTATGGCATCGAACAAACCAATGTAGGTACCTACATATTCAAAAAATGTATCCGAACCATTCGATATTACTTACGTGTTCGAATCGTTTCCATGGCTACAGAAAGAATGTGATATTCAAATAAAATTTGTTAGGAATCGAATTTATTTAGAAGGTTGTTGTAGGTAGGTACCTACCTAATACTATTTACTTACAAATCAACAATAATATACCTATACTGATTTCCTATAGGAAAATTATTTTATTTATTTATTTATCAACCGTTTGTCCGATTATAATGAAACTTTGGTGAATTGTCGAGCGTATGCCCAGGATGGTTTTTGGATTTAAACTTTTTTCTTATTCTTCTTTTTCTTCGTGTATTTGGTCGTTTTACCTATGAAGGGGGAGTATCCTGGGAAAAGAAGGTCCGACTGTCCCTCCATCTCTTCACAGGTCTTCCAGGACGGGTTCTGCATATAAACTTTTTTCTTCTTTTTCTTCAACGTGTACTTGGTCATCTTACCTATGAAGATGAACTATCCTGGGAGATGAAGGTCCAATTTTCCTTCCATCTCTTCGCAGGTTTCTGGATTTAAACTTTTTTCTTCTTCTTCTTCATCGTCTATTTGGTCATTTTCCCTTTGAAGGTGGACTAACCTGGGAGAAGAATGTCCAATTTTCCTTCCATCTCTTCGCAGGTATCTGGATTTAAACTTATTTCTTCTTCTTCTTCTTCATCGTGTATTTTTGCTCATTTTACCTATGAAGTTGGAGAATCCTGGGAGAAGAAGGTCCAACTGTCCTTCCATCTCTTCGCAGGTATCTGGGTTTAAACTTTTTTCTTCTTCTTCGTGTATTTAGTCATTTTACCTATTAAGTAGAGCATCCTGGGAAAAGAAGGTTCTTTCATCTCTTCGCGGTTCTTCCAGGATGGTTTCTGGATTTAAACTTTTCTAAACCGAATGATGGGACGGGATGTAATGAAGGGAAGGGAGGCACTAAAGGGCCTGAAGGGACGGGAGGTATAAAACTGCCTGAAGGGACGGAAGGTACTGAAGGGCCTGATGGGAAGGGACGTAATGAGGGATTAAAGGGACGGGAGGTACTGAAGGGCCTGAAGCGGCGGGTCCTGGAGTCTAATTCTTTTTCTTCTTAATTTTATGTAGACCTTTAGGGCAGTTTTTATACAAAATATTTCCTATTGTCTAAATCATCTTCTTCTTTTATGTATACATTTGGGTCATTTTTTTATAAAAATTATTTCCTTTAGTCTAATTATTATTCTTCTTCATTTAAGTACGTAGACTTTTGGGAGAGTTTTAATACAAACTATTTCCAATAGTCTTATTCATTTTCTTTTATGTAGACCTTTTGGTCAGTATTTATACAAACTATTTCCAATAGTCTAAATATTCTTCTTCTTCTTTTTTGTAGACCTTTGGGTGAGCTTTTATACAATCTATTTCCAATAGTCTAATTCTTCTATTAGGTATATGTATTTTTACTTATTTTATGTAGACCATTGGAATAGTTTTTTATACAAACTATTTCTTATAGTCTTATACTTATTTTTCTCTTTTTTATTTAGTCTTTTGGGTTAGTTTTAAGTCTAATAGTCTATTGTGCAGAAATATTATTAACGATATGCACACTTGATGAAAATACATATGAAATGAATGGGATATGGGATGTGACGATATAACCTGCACTAGAATCTTTTCAATACTTTTGTTTAATTAAATTTAAACCATTTATATCATCCTATTTTGAATAATTTTCAACACCTAATATTTAAAGAATGGGGGTTGTGGCCATTACTGAACTCTTCACAACATTTAAATTCAAATTAAAAACTATTTACTATAGTTCAAGTCTTCTTCTTCTTCGTTAATGAAGACTTTCAGTCAAATTGAGCAAAAATATAATGCACACTTGATGAAAAAATATAAAATGAGATGTGACCAATACTAGATCTTTTCAGTACCTACGTTTGTTTAATCAAATTTTAACCACATCCCAACATCGAAAATTACTAAATTTTCAATAGGTACACATTACAATTTGTTTTCGATGATAATATTTAAAAATGGGGGTTGTGGCCAAACCAATCTCTTTACAACGTTGATAAACAGTCATATTTAAAACCATTACGCATAGTCCATGCGAGCAGAAATTGTATAAATATTATACTTCATTCACACTTTATAGCAATATATAAAAAAGAATGGGTTGTGGCCATCACTTGAACATTTTACAATACTTAAACTCAATCAAATTTCAAACCACTTTTTATAGTCTGATATTGCAAAATAATTGGGTGACAATAATATAAAAACGATTGCTTTTTCTTTCACAATTTTACATTCTTGGCCAACGGCGGGACATAAAAGCTAGTATTCAATAATTTGTATCTATGGGTTTATAGTTTGGTACATATTCTTCAACTATACATACTATCGCTATCGACAGTTGGATCTCATGTGTTACATGCAACTAGTAATAAAAAAATAAGGACATCATTTTAAAGTATTATTTACTTTGAAATGTCGATTGCTATATTGTTTGCATATATCAAGGCGTTTTAAACAAATTAGTTGATTTAAGTAGGTATATGAACACAAGCACCAGATAAAGATATTTTTTCAAACAAGTAACATATATTTCGATGAAAAAACCTTCGAGAATTTCCGAGTGATGAAAATTAATTTAAATTTCTGAATAAATTACAGAAGTAACGTAAGTAACAAACTGGAAAGGGCAAGGACTCGATTTAACGAAATAATCTGTCACGCAGTCCTACAAGTTGTATGCACGACGCTCTGTGTATTATATTAATACATACCTAAATTGTTATGGCGTGTTTAGTATTCATTTCCCCACGCTCTTTTCACCGTACCCAAGAATAATAATAATAAAAATTGTGAACGTTTAAGATATTATATCAGATACCTGTGTTGTGCGCTATCATGACACATTAAGCTAATTAGACCCGACATTCGGACGTTTAAACCAAATCACCCGGTTAATTGTGAGCCTCGTTCCCAGTTGTGGTGTCCCATCAACGATGAGTGTTGGAAGGAATGAAAAATTAATCAAGTGTCTAATCGTGCTCAACTGTAATTGTATGTAGAGTGACTGGCACAAAGTATGTATTACATGACAGAATCACCGCTTTTATGTTGTTTAACATGTTTAATTGTATTGCATGCTATTTTCTTAACTAACCAGTGAACGCGTTAAGTTTTGTTTATTTTATTTACGTTATTTATTTTATTTAAGTATTTATTTTATTTTATTTATTTATTTTATTTTTTTAATTTATTTTATTTATTTTTTTTTATTTTATTTATTTTATTTATTTTATTTATTTTATTTATTTAATTTATTTAATTTATTTAATTTCATTTAATTTATTTAATTTATTTTATTTATTTTATTTATTTTATTTATTTTATTTATTTTATTTATTTCATTTATTTTATTTAAGTATTTTATTTTATTGAGGGTTTACACAGATGAACAGGATACATTCATTAAATTATATATTTACTAAGTGCTATTCAGTAACTATTGAAATTAAAATAGGAACGTTCTAAAATTGTAGATTTTATATTTAATAAAATATAAACTTGGACTAAATGGAATAGGAACGTACCTATTTTGCCGGAACGTTCTTAAAAAGTTCCTGAATTAGACGTATTTTGAATAATTATGAAAATGATGTAAATTACACAATTTTCATAATTATTCATTATAAGTCTGATTCAGTATTTTTTTAAGAATGTTTCGGCCAAAATTGGTACGTCCTATTCTATATAGTCCAAGTTGATATTTAATAACGCTAAAATAAGACCGTTAATCTCAAATCTACAATTTTAGAACGTTCCTTTTTTAGTTACAATAGTTACTGAATAGTGGTTTATTTATAGTTAGGCCTGCCATCCAATTATGTATATCCACTGTTATTTACATATATTCATCACAGCAGAAGAGAAAAAATGCAAAGAAATAATGATTAGGAGATGGTTAAGGATAGTGTGATAGGAAAGTGACGGGAAATGTCAGAGGATAACTAAAAGAGAGAGCAAATTAAGTTGTACTTTATTCATACGATAAAAGAAAAAAAAACATATATCTATTGTTATCTTGGATCATGTTGGTTAATTCCTTCATATACCTGCTACACGCAGTATGAAATAATATGTCGAAACTATTGAAATTTTTGTTAAATGTTTCGCAGACACGAGTAATGGTAGAATGTTTTCGGTGATTTGTTTTATAATTTGGAATATAGAAAATATCAGTTTGTCGGGTTGTCCTCGATGGAACACGGTAAGTAATAAGATTATTCAATTCCGGTGAATCGAATTTATAACTAACAATATTATGATATGTGGCATTTCAGATATCTTATACCTGCATCGTATGATATCATGGGCAGTTGCTCCTAGTTGTGATGTCCCATCAACGATGAGCAGTGGAAAGAAGGAAAAAATTAGCGAGCGTTTAATCGTGCTAAACCACAATAGTTAATTGTATGTAATTTTGTATTATAGTGACTAGCACAAAATATGTACATACATAGGTATGGTATGACAGAATCACTGACTCTTGTACTCTTTTAATTTTGTTGCATGCTGCAAAAGGAGTGATCGAAATGGCTGATAAAACTTACGATCCCACATCATAATTTTACACCGTGTCGCAATCATAGAAGGCAGGCAGTCATACAAAGTTATAACCTTTATATTTTACAAATATTTTTCACAAAGATATATTTATTATTTATTCTGAAAAATTAATATTTATCTACTGTTCCTTATTCTAACTTGTATTTATTTGTTTATTACTTATTGGGTTTTCAAATAAATGTAGGTATGTACATATACTTATTTCTGGAATTATTGGTATATTTATTGAAATTTTTCTTTCTTTTTCTTAAACTGCTGTTCTTGTGTGAAAATTCAATAATTTTTTAACTCTAATATCTATTTTTATTAACAAAATAATTTTGTCTATTTTTAAATTGGTATAATCAAAGACAGGCTGTGCCTTGTGGGATTTTTGTGTGAACGGCTGCATTGTTATGATTGATATTATGTTTATGTATATTGCGTGTTAATCGTGTACTAAATCTTAAATAAATAAATAAAGATCCAAAATATAAAGAGAAGAGACGAATTGTAGATCAAGAAATTTATTACATATCGTATTAAGAAAATCACAAGTAAAAATCATTTCAAAATGAAAGATAAAACAAATAGTTTTTGTTTAGATTTTTTTTAATATGTAACGAGGCGATAATCAAAATATAAATATGAAGTTGGGAGTTTGTCATCTGAAAAAACCTATTTTACATAAAGATAATGGTCTACAATTTTTTAGTTGTGCGCATTTTTACTCAAAACATTTTTTTTGCGCGTTTGAAAAATACTCTTAGAACAAAATAAAAGTTTTGTCTCAGAAATCCATGTCGCATTTTCGGTGAAAGAAATTAAGCCATTAAAGGAGTGTCCTTTTATTTCCTCAGGTGAGTCTTTTATTTCTTAAAGAAGATATAAAAATGAAATATTGCCGTTTGGATAGAAAACAATCAAGATTATAGGTTTTCTGATAGAGAACGGAAATTACTCAGAATAATGGTTGTTTTCGCCAAATGAAAAAAGTCTTTGATGTGAAAAATTCTTTCAATTCACGTTTGTATTTCTGTTATACAAAATTAAATGTAAAACTCACCATAGTCTTTTTGTAACCATATTCATTTCAATTACTATGTTATTATTTGACTAAATAATTTTACTAAAAAGCATTGGTAGGTTTATTTAAATTCAATATAAGGAAACATACAAAATGTTTTTTAACAGATTTTTAATTATCTCAATAGAGACGAAGTTGGAATATTTACTGTAGGAGAACCGGGAAATCAAGGCACCTACAGGGCTTACGACCTGTCATCGGCTGGTTTACGTGATCACTTTATGCGCTTGCGCAACGTTCACCAATTATGCCTTTTAATGAGATCCCTATCAATTCTATTTTGAAAGTTCTATATATTGTAATACTGAAATTCTTTTCGCTTGAAAATAAGGAATTGAAAATAAG